>JAPKLY010002396.1:0-25467 GCA_026898435.1 Prunella vulgaris | reverse complement strand
TCAGCATGTTCCTTCTGTACTGAATCTCTAACCTAACTATCCTGAACACTATACTTAGGCAAATTCATCAGGGGTTTTGGGATCTAATCAAAATACTCAGATTGTCCCAACATCAATCTTTGAGATTGAGGTTCCTAATGCCCAAGTTAACAAAAGCAAAGCAAGCAACCCCTGGACTAAATTTGTAGCATATGCTAATTTTTTGGAGGGTATTTTCCATTACGGAGAAACCAAAGTAACCCTTTGTCCACAGTTTCAGATTTGACCTTTTTCAAAAACAAGGTTTATTCTTAAAAAAATATCCGTAAGGACTATCATGTCACAAACCCCAATATTATATGTAGAAGCACATCAGCACACATGATGCAGTAAACAAATAAATCAATGGGCATACCATTCATAAATCCAAATATAAGAACCATACTTACAGATGGTCCTATGATATGTAGAATCTGGTTCATTTTCGGTGGATGCGTGTGTTGGCTTTCCGGAGGCTGTTCGCTGTCATTTCCCTCGCAATCCGCCGTTCAGCTAATCCTGAACCAGATTGATTAAAATCTTCTCTTCCGCCTCTGTTACCAAGGCTCTAACACACCAGCCACGCCACCACATCGAACACCCACTGCTTACACCTTCCGCAACAGCCCACCTCCACTCCTGCAATCGTCGCCTAACAAAATCAGATTTATTCCTTGAGGTGTGGGTGATTAAGGCCTTCTCTGTTACCAAGGCTGCGACCCGTCGTTCACACCGAAATCTGCACTTCGCACAGCACCGTCATGTCATGCCGGAGGCGCCGTCGTGCACTACGTACAGGCGGTCAAACCCCGTCGCCAATTTGGCGCAGCCCACAGCCATCAACGCGGCATAAAATTGCCATCACAGGCGGTGCCGAGACTCAAGGTCCGGTGTTATGGGGGCCACCGTCGCGCGGGTGAGGCACCGGTCAGGACGTGCAGCCCCGTCACCAACGTGACTGTCACTGCCGTCATAGCGCGAGGCCGCGTACTCCATCGTGGCCAGTCATGAGGGCCGGCATCATCGCCGTGTCATCGAGAGATCGCGCGGCTATCGGCGTCATTACCGCTGTGCAGCGATCGGGTTTAGGGTCCAGAGGTTCGAGAATAATTGCGACCATCAAATTAGACCTGCGGCTATACAGCATTGGTGGAAATTGACTGGATGACCAAAACCCTAGTGGTCAAAATCATTTTCTTTTCCATTGATTGTATAAAGCACTCACTTAGCCAAAACCCTAGGTTTGGGGTCGGAATAATTCAATGAGTGGAATATCAGATTTTTTTTCTGATTCCAGTAAGAGAATGAAATTAAACAAATTCGAGTATCCGACACCTAGAGCATTCGTGCTGATAACGTGTTTAAGGATAATCGATAAAGATGAAGAACGAAGAACACAGAATTTGTTGACTCAGTTCACCTGAAAGGCTACGTCTGGGAGCGTACCAAGCCAGGAGATTATTTCACTATATTTGTATATGAGATCCATTTATATAAGTTACAAACTAGGGTTTACATGAATATAGGATACATAATGAAATGACTAAACTATACTTCTAGTAAATAGATTTGATGAAGGCACATAAATGTAATTTCCTTTAACAATAATATTAATTAATTACATATATATATATATAGTTTATATACATTAATAATTAATATATATATATATATAATAAGATATTATAATATGTAAAAAATATATATAATTAAAATTAATTCTTATTTTATATTAATTGATATAAATTAAATAAAAATACATATGATATATGTGAAAAAGAGATAAGTAAAATGTATTTGATATGTAAGATAAAATTGATGTAATTGGTATTGAATTATGTGAAATAGATTTGTAGATGTATAATAGGGAGTGGATGTGTATTTTGGATGGGATGAGATGTGCAAGTCCGAAAAATGGATGGGATGGGGGAAAATCCATCCCCCATCCGGATGGGGCCATCCGTAAACAAACAGACCCTTAGTGTTTTTAATTTTTTTTGTCTTGTTAGTATTTTTAATTTGGTTTTAAGGGTTTCAATTATAACGTTAATTATGTTTGAAGGAGAGAAGAGTTTTATTTTAGAGTGAGAATGGGGTGGGGGTGGGGGGGTTGTTTCGTTGATGAAAAATGAAAGACGAACGATTTTCATGGGAGGTAATAGATTCAGAGTAGTGGTTTATATATGCACAGAATATATATTGAGGACTGGGTTGGGTCTCCTGTACAATATTTCACAGTGCAATATGCCACTAAAATGGAAATTTTCAAAAACTCGTGGGTCAATAGGGTTAAAGTAACAAAATTTGCGGATCTTGATCGGATCATATTTGGGCAATTTTTAAATTTCAAGATTTTCGCTCCCAGTTGGTGATACTGTATGAGTAAATAAATGTTACTGTAAGGTCAAATGTGTGCTACTGTAAGAACAAATGTTGTTTTTTACATATACTAATTTATTTTTGTATAAACAAATATTTTTAATACAATGTAGAGCAATATATGTGTTACTAAAAGGAAAAATATTAGTTTTTCATAAGTATTTATTGATTTTTTATAAATCATTATTTTTTAAGATGTAGTAACACACATTTTTATAAATCATTTTTTTAAGATGTAGTAACGCATATTATCAACATAAAAATTAATAAAAAATAAATTAAAAACACATATTTATTCTTGTAAAAATACATATTATCCTTATAGTTACCTTAAAAGTACAAAATTAATTTTTTAAGATGTAGTAACACACATTTTGCCTTACAGTAACACACATATGTTCATGTAGTATACATTCTGAGACTGCCGAGATATAATAACACATGTAAGGTATTATTATATTAACAACATATTATCAACATAAAATCAATAAAAAATGAAAAATAAATTAGGAAACATATATTTGTACTTGTAAAAATACATATTATCCTTATTGTTACTTTAAAAGTAAAAAAAAATTAATTTTTTAAGATGTCGCATTTTGTATTACAGTAACACACATATGTTCATGTAGTATACATTCTGAGCTTGCCGAGATAGTAATACATGTAAGGTATTATTACATTAACAACATATTATCAACATAAAATCAATACTCCCTCCGTCCCAGAGGTGTTTTCACCTTTGGGATGGCACAACTTTTAAGAAAAGTAGAGTGTTGTGTAAAATTATATTATTAAAATAATGAGATTAGTTGGATTGTGAGGATAAAGTTAAAGTAATAGTTTCCATTTATAGGGTGTGAAAACAATTGTGGGACGGATGGAAAAGAAAAGTGTGAAAACAATTATGGGACGGATGGAGTAAAAAAAAAAAAATTAAGAAACACATATTTGTTCTCATAAAATACATATTATCCTTATAGTTACTTTAAAAGTACAAAATATTAATTTTTAAGATATAGTAACATACATTTTATCTTACAGTATCACACATATGTTCATATACTCACATATCTACGTTGTCACCGAATCCTATGTTATAGTCACATATCTACGTTGTCACTATTACTCAATATTTTAGTCACAAAATTTTGTTGGCACTGTTACTTAATATTTTAGTCACTTATTTTTGTTGTCACTGTTACTCAATTTTTTTGTCACATGGATTTATTATTACTATTATTCAATATTTTTGTCACATTTCTTTATTGCCAATGTTACTCAATATTAAGTAATAATATAATAGTCATGGCTAATAATTTCTTACTATTTGTCACTATTAATGTGTTGCTAATTAAAATATAATTATCACTAAAGACTAAAAAAATTCATTACAAATTGTATATTTATATTTTTAAATAAAATTTAATAATAATGTGATAAAAATATTTTAACTATCGTCTTGATGTAGTTATCACAAAATCTAAAATCTTCTGTTTTAATTAATATTAAATTAATTTAGATAATGTGTGATCAGTAATAATAAGTACATTAGAATTCATGTGACAAATGTATTTCAATGTAGTTTTAAATCAATAACAATATTTTTTATCATTGTTTTTATCTGTATGTGGAAAAAATGTTAATAAAATTAAAACTTATGATTAAAACATAGACTCATAGTAAAAAATATAAATTTGAAATATAATACATAAAAACAAACTTGTAAATCATTGCAATTCTAAATGAAACTAGATAAACTTGTGAGTCATTGCAGTTCTAAACTAAACTAGATAAATGTAGTTGATGATTTGTCAGAGTACCCAAATTTGCTAAAAAAGATATGTCTTTCAAACCTGTAAAAAGAAAATTCTAATGAGTATATTTTTATTAGAATAAAAATATTATTAAAGATAAATTATACCAAAAGAATCTAATTACTTACTTTAGAATACGAAATGTTATTTATTTGGTTCAACACTTGAAAAATTTCAGGAATGTTGCCTTCTAATGACTCCAGTCGTCAAGTCATCTCTTTATTCTTCGTCTTCAACACTTCTATCGATTCTTTGTCTTGTTCAAGTTCATTTCACAAATTTTCATTCTCTTGTTGTAATTCAATATTAATTTTCTCCCACCTTCACAAATGTTTATCATAAAAAACGGCAACATCACTGTCTTGTAGTTCAATAATTTTAACAACCTAAAAACGTATCACTATTTATATTATTTTGTAGCATCAAGAATTATTGTTGCTATATATGTATTTATAGTGACAAATATTCAATTAAATACTGATAATATAAAAAGTTGTCACTAATGATACTATTTTGTAATATAATGATTTTCTGTCACTATATACATGCTTTTAGTGACAAAAATTAAATGAAATATTAACAACATAAATTATTATCACTAAATATATTATTTTGTAACATAATAAGCGTATTTTTAGTGACAAAATAACAATTTTCACTAATATTTTTATCACTAAACATGATTTTTTTTTGTAGTGAGTAGGGCCGTAATTTCCTTGTATTCATCACAAATGCATATGCGAGTTTCTCAGTTGGTGACTAACGTATTTCTGCTTCGTGCAAGGCTTGACTCACATAATAAATTGAAAGATGAAATTTGACTTCTGCTCGCACGAGTACTGAGCTTATTGCCACTTCTGATGCCGCCAAGTATAGACATAATTTTTTACCTGGTAACGGCTTAGACAATATTTGGAGATTACCCGAATTCTCTTTGATTTGATCAAAAGCCTTTTGACAGCCCACTCGAAATTTTCTTTCATCTTTGCTACTTCAATGAATGATCGATATTTGTCTCTTGATCTCGAAATGAAACGATTTAGGGCAGCTAAACACCCCATCAGATGTTGTATTTTCTTGATTGAGTCAAGTGATTCCAAGTCCATGATTGCCTTTACACTGGAAGAATTTACCTCGATTCCTCGTTGGCTTACCAGGTGGCCCAAGAATTTACCGGAATGTACTCTGAAACAACTCTTTTTTGGGTTAAGTTTCATGTTGTAAGTCCAGAGGATATTGAATGTCTAACTTAAGTGTTCAAGATGATCTTCTTTAAATGCACTTTTTACGGCAATGTTGTCAACTTATACTTCAATTATATGATCAATATGGTCATCAAACATTGTTCACCAACTGCTGATATGTGGCTCCTGCATTTATCAATCCAAATGACATTCTATCCCAGCAATATAAATTTTTGTTACTGTAGCATGTCGTGTGTTCCTGATCATCAGGATGCAAAGCTATCTGATGATATCCAGCGAATGCATCTATAAAAGTCATTAATTCATGTCCAACTGTATTATCATCCAGCTGGTCAATATGTGAAAGTGGAAAATTGTCCTTTGGACAATGAACATTTAGTTTAGTAAAGTCGATACAAAGCCTCCATGTACCGTTAGGTTGTGAAAAAAAATAAGATTCGCAACCCATTACGGGCACAATGCTTCATGTATTAACTTATTGTCAAGTATCTTCTTGACTTCAATCGTTAATGCTTCATACTTTTTCAGGCCAAACTTTTGCCTTTTTGCCGTATGGCTTTTCGTCCTGGGGTCGATATTTAGGCATTGACAGACATGTTCAAGTGGAATTCCTGTCAAATTGAAGTGTGACAAGGCGATATATCAAGATTGGCTTTTAAAGACTCCATTATTCATGTTCGGTATGGTTCTGGCAACTCCAACACAATAAATAACTCCAAATTATCTTTATAGGGTTACGTTTTTATTGCTGTTAATTCTTCCATAGGTGCTACCCTTTTTTATTTTTCTTTCCACCTGAGATCTAGGATTGGCACGTCCATATTCAACTCATCTTCGACTTTCATCGTTCACATTCCAATTGTGGTTCAAAATCTTCACTCAATAAACAATCTCTTAGTTGCTCATTCACTCATCGAGAGTTATTCCTTTGTCAACTTGATCAAGGACAATCATTGGTTTTTCATCAAGTTGTATTTCTGTTGGTATAAGCTCATTATGTTCATGTCTTGCTTCATCGAATTGTGTGTTTGATTCTGTTTTGTAAGTCAACTTTCATTGGTTCTGCTTCGCCTTGCAAAGCATCCAATTTCTCATATTTAACATAATCTTTGATTACCAATACTTTTGTTGTCGATGAATGTACGTGCAATAAACATTCACGAGTTTTTTTTCTAGATCACCCTTTATTATACCAGCACCATTTGGTGTCGGCAACTTCAAACAATAGTAGTATGTCGAATAGGCAGCTTTAAATTCATGCATAAAGGGTCGACCGAGGAACCCGTTATTGGAGGATGACTGGTCTTCAACAAGGAAATATATTTATCTCGTCAGCCTCCTATCGGGATCATCAACCGATACAAGTTTCACAGATTATCTTATCGTGCCTAGGGGAACTGTAACAGCTTCCCCGAATCATATAATCTTGTGATTAGAATCTTCTATATAGAATTCGTAATCCCCTATCTAGTCTAGTGTATTCCTGAATAAAATGTTCATATAAGCTTCAGTGTCAACTAGAAGTCTGTGAACTTTTGCATTTATTATATTCGCACTTATAACCAACAAGTCGTTATGGGGCGTCATGATACCCTCCAAGTCCTTTTGAGAAAATGTGAGTTCTGCAGTTGGCTTGGTGGAAGGACATGCTTCAATTTCTTTAATTTGGTTAATTACGCGTAGTTCTGCCTTCTTTTGCCTCTTTGACGGTGGTAGCCTCCCACCGTACATCCACAAGCATGACCTACCTCTAGTTCTATTACCAAAATTCACATACGAGTCCTGGCTGAGGAGATGAAGCTTGTCATTCTTGCCGATTTCTTGGCAGGGCTCGCCTTCATCACTGTCATCATCATTAGAGTCGTCTGCTTTGGGTGCCCACTGCCTTTTGCCTGGAGTCATTTTTCACAAACTCTGACAATTTTCCTTCCTCGTAAAATCTCATGTATTAGAGTTGTGAGTTGGTGAAGTGGGAAGGACTGAGACTTGTAAAACTATCCAGGGGTCAAGTTCCTAAGAGAGAAATGAGACTGTCGTGCACCTTGGCACGTTAAAATACAAGTATCCAATCTTAAGAGTGGATTGCTCCTGTTAAATCATGATCGTGGACGTAGGAGTTTGAGTCTCTGAACCACGTTAAACCCTTGTGTGTTGATTTACTGTTTTGCATATTTAAACTATCATCAGTCAAGCATTCAACATTGTTTTTGGCTCAGGAAGAATCAATCTTCCTAACCTGAATTGGTGCATAGTCCTTAACCACGTTTCCAAGCTAAGTTAAAATATATTCAGAAATAATAAAATGAATATAAATTAGGGCTCACACTTCCACACATAATATGCTTGTTTAGATAGCTATCCAACTGACCAGATTCCTGAGTGGTCAATAGGTGAGTTATCTTTACTGAGCTCACTCATAGCAGTTTAGAACTCACCGTATCTAGTTCCCGAGCTATCATTCCACGCGACTTTAGTCTCAGTGAGCATCGCTAGTTTAAGCTGACTAAGTTCTAAGAAGTTATTCCTGAAAAGAAAAAATTATTATCAGTTCCCCACACTAAGTCAGATTCGTTTCGGGACCAACAAATATAAACTGACCTCCGACCTTTCAAAATACTAGTTTTATACTAATAAAATAAAAATAAATAGCAAAAATCAGAATTTCATATATTCATATTGTTATTTAAGGTAAAAATAACCTAAAAAGAAGTTTCCCAACTCCGTTTCAAAAAAATATACTCGTAATGCTATTTTTTAAAATCTGATCGGGCTCCGTTCAGATCCTTAATGATAAGTAGAAATTTATATGATATTTTTAGTCTATTTGAGTGCAATTTATTGTGCTTAACTATATTAAAGTCATGTGTTTTTCTACTTATTTGAGTTTAATTGAATTATTCCGACCTTAATTATTTTATTGTGATTTGTGGGCTTTGCAGGAATTAATTTTGAAAAGAAATTAAATCAAGTGAAGAAGGGCCTAGATATATTGGGCCCACTAATTGGCCCATGATGGTCAACATGGTTAATGCATATGAATCGGAAGAAAATATTTGTGAAGATATGCATGAGATAGGCAGCCTGCTTTGTGGGAATTAACTAATGGGCCCTGATCCCTGTTTTGAAATGAAGTATGTGGTCCAAATTAATAGCCCATGGACTTAGTCGTTGGAAGGAAAAGGAAAAATCGAAAGGAAACTTGCTTATTAATTTTGCTGGGCCCATTCAATTAGAAGCCCACATACTCTTATACATATATTCATACGGCAGCTTATGAAGAGGAAGAGACATATACAGGCAGAAGGAGGAATTGGGCGTGAGGATACGTACGCTGAAACTGGACAACTTTGGATTTAGAGTTTGAACCTTTTATGCTTTTTAATTTATCTTGCGTAGACTTAAGACTATGGGTGGTTAGTAATTTTATATTCCAATTCTAGGGATGTTGAACCTTTTTATATTATTTTTTAATTAATTTTTTGTGACGTGTTCTTATTTCATATCTTGGATTTTTTGTATTACTTGGTTGCATGTTCAGGTGTTTTTGTAATTAATTTAGTAATGGTCTGTTAGGTTAATTTACATTAAATTCCACAGTTAAAATATAGACTATAATCCGTAATTGTTATAGGATATATTCACGAGTAACAAATAGTGCACCATTCACTAGGAGTAATGCGGATATGGGTTATATGAAGCGAACGTTTCGTATTTTGCAGTCCAGTCTTTCTATTAATTTGGTGGTTGAATGCATTTAACAAATTAAATCTAGTGAACGTTTCATTAGGTTGTTTTGTTAAATAGGATTACTTAACGAGCATCTCTTAACTAACTAATTTTAAGAATTAATTCGGTCTAACTGATCGTCTCATTACTCTAGGAAAGAGATTTGAGATTGGAGTAAGACTGTCACGAGATTAATTAGGATAGTATAATTGTGGGGTTATTGAACTTAGGATTGGAATATTATTTCTCTTTCTTGATTTTAATCATACTCTATTTTGTTCTCTTTTATTTGCATTAGTTTAGTGATATTTTAATTAGTTACAAACCAACCAACCCCCCCCCCCCCCCCCTCATTACTCTTTAATTAATATAATAAATTCACAATTTGATTTCATGTTCTCTGTGGGATCGACCCTTGCTTGCCATTGCTACTAGTTAGTGAAGTTGAGTTAAGGATTATATTTTGCGTGTCTCGACAGCACAGTCACTTAACTTTCAAGAATACTTATTTATTACTTAAAAATAAAAAATGTAACGTTAGTTATAAACATGTATCTTTCAAATTTTTTCTAGGTCAAAGGAACCTGAAAAAAAAAACTATTCTGACCCAACTCCGTAATTGTGAATGATATTTTTAATAAATTTAAATTGACCTCCAACTTTTCAAAATACTAGTTTTGTATTAATAAAATAAAAAGATAGTGTAAATCAAAATTTTAAATATTAGTATTTTTTTTAGGTAAAAATAATCTAAAAGAAGTTCCAACTCAACTCCGTCACAAAAAATTTATTGAAAATGCTATTTTTTTTTTAAATCTGACTGGGCTCCGACTAGGTTTCGACCTTTCAAGAATATTCAGTTAATTCTTAAAAATTAAAAAAATATCGTCAGTCACAATCATCTATCTTTTGAAATTTTTTATAGGTTAAAGGAACCTAAAAAATTATTCCGACCCAACTCCGTTGAAAAATAGTAAAATACTATAGCAGATGATTTTTTTTAAAAAAAATTAGACTGATCTCTGACTTTACAAAATACTAATTCTTTTACTAATAAAAATTAAAAAGATAACGTCAATCAAAATTTTATATATGCACGGTAATTTTTAGGTAAAAATAACCTAAAAATAGTTCCTACCGGATTCCATCATGTAAATTTTATTGGAATTGGTATTTTTGAAAACTCGAATAGGACTCCAATCTTTGAAAAATAATAAGAAACAAATAATAACGTTAATCAAGTCATACATTTTTCAAAATAATTTTTTTAAAACCTATTATATTAATTTAGTGTAAGAAAAGAAATAGGAAAAAAATAGGGGTGAGAAGAGAAATAAAAAATAAGGAATTAGAATTAAGGGTATATTGGTCACCTATTTAAAAAATGAGTAAAAAAGAATTTTCATAAATTTGAAATAATAATATTGTGTTTACATTTTTTGTTTATCCTGAATTATACAATATTTTAAAAATAAAATAATAATAACTTGAAAAACTAATAAATTAAATTATATACCCTTTTTTAATTTATTTGTCCATTAATATTACTTTTCTAGACTCCTCCTTTCATCACAATTTTGTTTGAAATATAGTATTATTCCACGGTCACAATTTCTTTTCTTTTTTTCAGAAATATATCACATTAATGTTGGCACACTAATGTGGAGTGAGACCACAATCAGCATGTTACATTATTATAAACTAGTTTTTGGCCCGTGCAATGCACGGGTCTATTTTAATTTTTTATTTTATATTTATTTTTGTGAATGTCCTTTTTTTTAATATATTATAAAAATATTGATATTTTTTGAATATATTCTTATTTTAAAAAGTTTGGTTGTATATGATTTTAAAAAGATATTATGTCAAAATTGTTTCAAAATAATATTGAAGTATAAATTTTAATAATGCATGTAAATTTGTAATAGAGATGTTTTATTTTTCCAAAACATAGTATCAATAAATTGTTGATTGTCTTGAACAATGAAGGAGAACTAATATAGTGATAAATTTCTCTTTTATCTCTCTCATGATGAATTGGGTGTTAATAAAATCTAAAGTCTCTAATGCTACTATTGATAACTGCATCAGATAAAAATTTAGTATTAAATTGATAAGTACACAAATATTATTTGCGCGAATAGTATGACTTAGGCACGTGAAACAATCTTTAATCTTCCTATTATCAGTATTGTTATATGTGTTGTACACACATTTCATAAGAAATTTTACAAAATCTTCTTTAAGTTTAAAACACAATCTAATAAAAAAATACGATTAAAATAATCATGTTGAACTTATAAGAGTGTCAATGGATAAAGTTTATCCATAATGACATTTTTAAAATCGAAAGTATATTGTAGGTTGTAACCTACATACCAGCTGTTGTTGACAAATATCAGAAGAATGTTTTAGTTGTTGTTTATATAATTAATCAAGAATACAAACATTTTTAATTGATAAAATCATCTTCTGAATTAATAAATTGATTGATGTTCATTTTGCATGCCACAACTCATGAAAGTAAATTTCTTCCCAAACAAATAGAATAATATAAAATATGAAATTAAATAAAAAATTTATAACCATACAGAGACCCTCATAAAAATGTATTGCACAAATTAGTTTTGTATTGTTGACAATTTAACAAATGCAGAGTCAAAATTTTTATTACGATACATGTTGTTGAAAGTAGGTATATCAATCATTTAGTTTATCAAAAGATTAAACATTAACATTTCCATTCAAATAAGACAATATAAACATAATATTTGTCAAATCTAACTTCCTCTAAAAAAAAAAAAAAAAGTCCATCATCAATTGAAATAGGAGAATCCAAATAATCCTGGAACATCCCTAATTCTCAGTACAAAAATAATTTTCCAAAGTTTATATGATTTTCAAGATAAAATTGGTCAGTGTCTGGCTGGTCTGAGTTTCCATTCTTTCTCGTGGGCCTTCAGTAGCATTTTTTCGGCCATTTTAGCATTTTTTTTTTTAGGATAAATTGGCTTGTTCATAATATTTACTTTTGCAGTGTACCAATATAATTAACCACAAGCTCGCTCTCTTTCTCCACATTCTTACCAATATAATTAACCACAAGCTCGCCCTCTTTCCCCTCATTCTTTTTAATAATTATTATTTTTATTAACCAACATCTATATCTTGATTATTCACATTGATTATTTTTTGTTATTTCGTACATCAGTTTCAAAGAATGGTTTCAAAGCACTACAACATAAATCTATATAATATAATAATTATTTAAGTGTGTTAACAAATGTCTTTTGTGGCAAACCATATATAAAATTTTCAGTAAAAAAATGTATATCGCTGACCTTAAATAGTAGTCGCGTGTTATACACATTTGCGACTTTGAAATTTGTTATCTCTCATTGTTTCTTAGAAAGAGAACATGTGTTTTTTTTTTGTCGTATAATTTAAAATAGTGAGGTTCGTTGAAGATGTTAAGCTCATACTACAAACTTAATCTATATCTAAAAAAATTGCTAAATGAAAACTTAATTTCTATTTTTTCATATATTGTATAATTATAGTGATATTGTATTGACACAATTTTAAATTTAGATACAAAGTTGAAAATTCTCCATATGATATAAAACTGAGAGGACAAAAGGAATAAAATAAGAACACTATGTTCTAATAATATTGTTAAAACATAATCCCAAAACTATACTTTGACAAGCAGTTCTAAAAATATCAAAAAAATTCTCTCTAGAGGGTTGAACTACGTACTACTGACTTTTTCAATTTATTATTGCTTTGAGCGTTTTTTGTTCTTGCGAGTGTTGGATTTTGAAGGACCTAAATAAACCTTGTGCAACTGATAAATCAATATCTATAATTTGAATTTTCGTTTATATCCCTCGTGTTAATGCATGATCTAATTTATGCTTTTATTTGCCTCTATGTGTTTTGTAATTCACGCTCTGTATATTAAAATTCCTGATCTAAAGCACACTTATAACGTGTGAGTCATACAACATGATGAAAAGCTGAAGAGATTATCTCAAATCTAATTTACATTCATTTAAATTTTTAGCATGAACAATTTGTACATTCTAAATAAAACGTGATATTTTGAATTTTATTTGGTTATAGTATACCAAATAATAAAACTCTTCTTTAATTGAATATATTTGTGAAACATGTTCTAAGTATAGTATACCAAATAATAAAACTCTTCATTAATTGAATATATTTGTGAAACATGTTTTAAGAGTATACTTAGAGTACGTCTCAAAATTGCTTTCATAGAGATATTTATGGATTTACTTGTGTGATACCAATATTATCTTATTAATTTATGATCATAATTTGTGCGTTGTGGATAGTAAATTGAAAAAAAAAATCCAAATAATAAATAATCGACAATTTTTTTTAAAAAAAATAGAGATGCAATCACATCTCACACAAGTAACAATCAAGTTTTTCATGGAAACTAAACTAAATTATCCAGCTTATTGTTCTTCTCTGAAAATGTATTTGTTTTACTTTTTTGAAAGAGAGATGCACAAAAAAAATGTAAATTATTTTATCTTTCATTTTGCAGTGCTTAATTCAGTTCAAATTCAGTAACATGTGCTCAAAAGGTATGAATTTACACATGTAATTGTTTTTTTCATATTACCCATCATTCTCAATTAAATATCCATCACAAATAATTTTATTATGATGTAAGAAAGAAGTATATAAAAGTCAGTATTCATGCACCTTTTTAGGTTTGTCATAAAAATTATAGAGAAGTTATGTTTGTTCCTTGTACATCTTTTTTTTAACAATTGTTGTCTGCTTGTTGAGAAGGAGAAAGAACTTAAATATACTTTTGTTTATCTATAACCTTAATGTACTGTAGACTGCAGGGGAAAAATAATGGGTGGTCCAACATGTGTAGAATTTTTCAATCTGCACAAGCTTTAGGTCTGTAAAATCATGATAGTCTGAACAGCGTCTTCAATTAAACATCCATCTATTATTATATATCGTTGATATTATTTCAACACCAATAGACAAATTATATAAGAATAGAACCTTAAAATGCATAACAACTATATATAGTTCATTATAACAACTGATTTCTCCTCTTCATGCAAACTATGACAGAAAAAATTGTCGCTATTCATGGAGGCTCTTCCTTAAATAAGAGCTAGGATAAAATTTCTACTAAAGAAACAATTATTAAGGAAGAAAATTCTTGATATGCAATGGGCATCCATAGAAACAAAAAATCCACAAGACATGAATTAAAACACCATTACTCTTACTTGTTTTCTCACGAACCTGCTGCATACATTCTTTATTTTATAAAGCACGGATGCACTCCACCATAATGATAGTCATCCTAATCTATTTAATGTTTTCAAAATCACACACTATTCTTAAGCATAGTAAGTTCTAACTCAAGGATAAGAGATACTACATATGTTTTAGGAATATCTAGAATTCGACACCTTGCTCAATAATCACCAAAGACTGAGCACCCAAACTTTACTTTCAACATACCCCTTATAGCTTGTAAGTACAAATTTTGGATTTTTCTTATTAAATTAGGACATATCTTAAGAATGTTCAGGATTAGGAGAAATAATATAGAATTATATTTATGACATATGTATCATCTGGAACCAGCCGAAGGAAAATAGGATTATATTTATACCATGTGTATAATATTGAACCAACAAAAAGAAGATAAAAGACTATATTTAAAGCATGGTTATATTATATTCATAACTTCTACCTTTTTCATGAAACTTAAAACATGCATTTGCCCTTACAGTGAATAACTACTAAGTATCATATGAATGTTGTCTAAAATTTCCTCTCGAAGGAGCCCAAAATCAAACTGAGGCATTGTATGCATACATGATATGCTTTTTGTGTTAGATTTCTTTTTTACAGTAGTTTTTTAAACTCAACGAAATCTAAGAAAACTCTGGCCTAAATGATAAACCTCACATTTTCAAACATTAAGTCTGCTAAGCTATTAAGAGTTTATAAGACAACTTAAAAGAAAGTATTTAGTTGTTTAGAGTTATAAAGACACCCTGTAGCATATTCCTTCGGAAATAGTCTTTCTAGAGTCGTGGAAAGTCCTATATAGAAGTGATTGCAAAACTTTTAATAAGTTTTTGATTTGCATAATTTATAACTTAAAATTAGGCTTAGTTGAAACCAGATACATAAATTTTTTAGACAAACTTTCAAATTTTGTAGGTTGGAGGTTAATGGAAACAAAAGTTTCTCCTTTGTAATGGCTCCCCCCATCCACAAGAAACCTTATTTTACTTGTTCCTTCAAAATCATCTATTAGAATTTGTTTTTTTTTTCATTCAAAAATCACTATAATTATCAATCCAGCTATGCAAGAGAACAATGATTTACCAGAGCTAAAAATAGAATCTCACCAAATTACCATAAACCACACACCAGAGCCAAAAATAGACTCTCATCCAATTACCATAACCACATAAAGTGTTTCTATTCATTATGTCATAAACCACACAAAGTGTTTCTATTCATTATGTCGTGCCATAAAGCCAACATATCAAAGTCAAGCCATGAAATAACATCTTTAATCTCAATAGCGTTGATTGTTTTAAGGTTCACGTTAGTAACACCACAATAGATTACTAAACACAGGATTTTGTAACCAACCTTTTAAATACTCAGATGACAAATGAATTATGAGATCACAGACATCAAAATTCATGCTCCGACTTCTGAAATAGATTGAAAAGTTAGTAATAAAAAAGTATTAGAGGACTTAACCCTTGAATATCCAATTTTTTGCGCACTTTAGTTTCACAAAACTAATCATATTGACATCGTTTAGTAAAAATCACCTATAAACCATAAAAAATAATTAAGTGGATTAAAATTAACTATTCTATTATTTCTAGCTTGTGAAATTTCAAATTCGTCAGCACACGTCTCAAGCTCTATTGTGGACTCTGTGTCGCTTGCTCGCCTTTAAAACTCGCCCACATAAAACAAAATAACAAAACCAAAAATTTGGATCCAATACCATAAAAAATAACTTTATTTCTTTCTTATATGATTCAAGAAAAAAATTAATTTCAAGTATTGAAGTCATTGTTGAAATCACTTAAAAGATAAAAAAAAACCCTCTTTTATTGAGTGACAATGCAATGTGTAATACAAATTACCATGGGCATAGTTAGATATTCAGTTGCAAGAGTTACATCAAAACAGTTGAGAAATTTGCAATAAAAGAAAAAATTTCTGCATAGTCAACTACAAAAATAAATGAACATAAAATTATAAAATTCTCAACATGAATAATAAATTATCACAGAGTAAATATGCAACTCAACCCATCATAATGATACCACGAACAACTCTTAATCGAATAAATTCTACACTTCCAGAAGATTTATAATATCATGGCACGCCACCAACAATAGCAACAGACTCCGAGGCGGCGCACTCCTTTAGAGCTTCCTTGACGGCTACATTATTCGTGGCCTTGGCGTACTCATCTGGGAAAGTGAATAACTTCTTGAGAGAGTCCTCCGCCGCCGCCGTCAAATAGAACACCGCATCAAGGCATTATCGAGAAATTGAAATGAGGCTTTTGATGTTATGCACAAGTAAAATTCTCATCAAAATAATAATTCTTCAATCTTCCGTGACTTTTGATTTGGCTTCTATCTTTTTTGATTCTTCAATCTGTCATGACCCTGGTTTCTGTTTTATTTAAATTACATGGTAATTCTTAATTATTAGTGACCCTTCGTTATTTAGTGACCTTTCGTTTTTTTCTTTTGTGAAGGACACTTGGCAGATGCTCAGGTGCCACGTGCCAGGCTGTGAGGAGGTATCTTCTCCTTTTTATAATAATATAATAAGATTGAATAATATCAAGGTGGGGTAATACTTCACCGTCACATTTTTATTTGTAAGTATTTAAATAAATAGAATAGTTATTTTTTATGAAAGAGTATTAATCAATTAATTTTAACTATATGAATATATTTTTTATGAAAGAGTATTAATCAATATTATTAAGAAATGTAATATAATATAGAGATACATGTAGGGAGTAAATAGTGGAATAAAAAAGGGTTAATTTTATATAAATGCACCACATTTTACTCAACTTTCAATTTAATCTCGAGTTTCACGATTATTATTAAAAATTCCAACTTTTTAAATAATTTCAATTCGATACACATTTTTTTATTTCCGGCGGACAACTGACGTGTCTCGCCGGAGCGCGTAAAAGGTTGTCACGTTGGTGTTTACGTATTTAATTACATTTCTATTTTTTAATTTTTAGTTTCCACATCATATATAATATATATATAAAAAATAACAAATATCTATATTAAAAAAAATTGAATGAGAAATACGATGAAAAAAATTATTTTTACACCAGATTCAAGGGAGACTTGAAACGACACTAAAAAAATGTCTTTTTAATATAATTTTTTGTTATTTTTTGTGTATGTGATATATGGTGTGAAAATTAAAAACTAAATAAAAAGATAATTTAATACGTATACGCCAGAGTGGCAATCTTTCACGCACTCCAACGAGACACGTCATCAATTGCGGGTTGAAAATAAAAAATATGTGTATCAAATTGAAATCCTTTAAAAAATTGAGATTTTTAATAACAATCGTGAAACTCGAAATTAAATAAAAGATTGTGTATTTATATAGAATTAACCCAATAAAAAATATTACATCATTTCAATCATATTTGGAAGTTTGTAAATTTGTTGTACAATGATATTATTGCAGAGGGTAAAGAAGTCTATTAAAATTGTGAGCAGAGCAGCAGTGTACGAATTCATTTAATTCGGTCAAAGTGGGGTAATTAAATACGGAGAATAACACGATTAAAATTCGGTCAAAGTGGGGTAATTAAATACGGAGAATAACACGTTTAAATCAATATAGGCAGATAATCCAAACAACCAGAGTCATGTGAAACGGTTTATGATACGAAACATACCATATTAAATATTAACGGGTCCTTAACCGTGTCAAATTGAATTTGGTTATTTATTTTTTTCAAAATTTTTGCAACTATAATTCCAGATTTTTTTGTTCCTAGGTATATTACAATTTGAGCAAATGCATATTACTATTAGGCAAAATTTGTGTTATAATCAGATTAAATATTGTTTTTTTTTGTTTTTGTGAAAATAACATTTTTTCATACAATATAATAAATAATGTGTGTTACTATAAAAAATATTATTTTTTCATAAATATTTATGAGAAAACAATATATTTCTTATAATAACTAACATGTTGCTCTTATATTATATGAAAAAAAATTATATAAAAATAAATGAATATATATATATATAAAGAACAATATTTCAAATGATTGTAACACACATTTTCTCTAATAGTAACACACAAATATGGGCAAATATGTGTTACAATATGGGCAAATACGTATTACTTAAGAGAAAATGTATCATATGAAAAAATAGGGAAATACACACTCTAGTCATATTCTAAACCCCAAAATGCAAATGGGTCATGCTCAAAAAACCACTTACACCCAAGTCTAATTTCTCCCTAATACACAGCTGTGATGACCATGATATACACTAAGGGCTCATTTGGTTCGTAAGATAAAAATATTTATCCGTAAAAAACATGCATATTTTTTTACGGATAGATACTTTTATCTACGAACCAAATGAACCCTAACACTAATTAATTATCACTGATAAAGAACCCTATCTATTAATAAGCACTCCCTATACCCACAGCTCATTTCTGATCACAGAACAGAGCACATTAATTGTAAAATTTGAAATTTCAAATTCTAGCGGACGTTGTGATATATAATTCATATTTATATTTTTTCAGAGAGAGCCGAAGGAGAGAGGGGGTGAGGGAGACAACATGAGGAGAGGGAGAGAGAGAGGGGCACCGGCGATTGAAGAAGCCGCTGGAGTCCGCCATTAAAGCTTGACATCGAAGCTCCCATCTTGGTCGTCGCCTGATTCAGGAAACTCGCTGCCATTGTGTGACACCCGAGTTTCTCACTACTCATTGGTCAGTATACTTCATGCGTTGAATGTATTTTATTTACTTATATGCTAATTGCTTGAATATATCTCATGCCTTGTGTGCATTTAAATTATTTATGTGTTAATTTATAATTGCATAAATATATCTTATGCATTATGGTACTTTAATTATTATCATGATATTTATTATTTTAGTACATTTAATATTACTCATGTGTTATTTGTAATTTTGTGTTATCTATCTTGTTTTAAATTTTGAATTATTGGTATGCTTCTACATGTCTAGTAGTGAAGAAGTCAAATATAATTTATTTAGATTTTATTGAAATAATTGTTGATTTACAAATATTAGAAATGAAATCGCTACAGTTTCTTTATGTATTTATGCAAATATGTTTATTTATTAGATTAATTATTGAGACAATAGTATTGAAGGATGTGAACTTTAATTATTATCATGATATTTGCTATTTGAGTATATTTTATATTACTCATATGTTATTTGAGATGTTGTGTTAATTATTTTACTTTGGAATGTTAAATTATTTATTGAAATGTTATATACCTTTATATATTTATTAATGAGAAGACACTAGTTTAATTTATTTGTTTGAGATTCTAGTGAGATAAATGTGTTGTGCTAATTATTTGGGTATTAGTGGTGTAAATTAAGTGTAAACCATTGAGGATTAATTGTAGTAAAATAAATAGAATAATTAAATAAATTATATATATATATATATATATATATATATTATATGTTTATGGCGACTTATTTGGTGATAACTAAGTAATAATATATATTTATATAGCTACTATCTTAGTAGTTAAGTATATATATATATATATATACATATACATGTTATAACAGCACATGAAATAGTAGAGTATACTTAATACGATTCCCCAAAGAGGTAATAGTGGAAATATGAAGTTTTCCAAAATTTTCAGCAGTCTGCACATCATCATTAACTCATAGATATCAATAGACAACTCAAACCAATCGGTCGAAACCATCACTACCTTTGATACATCGAATATGATAATACAATCACATGTTATAACAGGCAAAGATTTAAACCTTCTTGGAAAAATTCCGAAAGAAGAAATTCTTCTTATACCAGATCTATGTCTGGTTACAATTTGTTGATTTACTCAACAAATGGAGTATTCCAAAAATTGAACCTAAAACGGGTAGGCTCATATGCCTCTCTTACCAAGAAAGACTCAGTTGTTTTTACAACTTGTTTGAAACTAATTTTTTCAAAAAATCCAGATTTATAAACCGTTTCTGTTTAAATTTTAATTATATCTGTTCGCCGCCTTAATGGTCGGCTAATCTATTCGTATCGAATCAATAATCATTAGATAACATATCTCCCCTATTATACAAAGGGGTAGAAAGACTCTCATCCACCAGAACCATTCTATTCCTAATAAAAAGGATTTGCTTGATAGACTTGTCAATGCACTAGTATTTTCAAAATTTGATTTGAAATCTGGATTTTGGCAAATTCAGATCGATCCTAAGGATCGTTACAAAACAGCTTTTAATGTTCCTTTCGGCCACTATGAATGAACGGTAATGCCTTTTGGGCTTATTAATCCTTTCTTCAATAGTAAAAGAATTTAATTCATTTTTAAGGAAATTTATTTGACAATTCCTTTGATCAATCTGATCACGAATTTGATTTAAAACCTTATAAATAGGTTTTGTAACAAATTCTAAATTAACCGGTTTATTATCAAAAATACCTGAAATACCTTTGTCATCTACCTTAATGGGATAGATGCTGTAAATAAACGAAAGACCAATAATTATTTGGCTAGTAATATTTTCTGCAATAAGAAAATCATTAGGAAAAATGGCTTGGTTATTTCAAAGCCAAAAATGGTTTTATTTCAAACCAAAATAAAATTTTTAGGACATATTATTGAAAAGGGAAATATTATCCCTATTCAAAGAATATATATTTATATAGCTACTATCTTAGTAGTTAAGTATATATATATATATATATATATATATATGTGTGTGCATAGGAGGTGGAATTGGGAAACAAACCCAAAACTCAACCTTAATCCATTTACTCCAGAAGGCGAGAGAGAGGGTTGAGTTGCGAGAGAGGAAACAAAATCAGAGAGGAAGCGATAATTGCCGGAAAAGAATAAAAAGAATATATTATAGTAATAGTTAATAAACTAAGGCGGTTGAGTGGATTATATAATATAACTCCACCTCAAAATCTATTCATCCCTGAAGCTAAGTCGAAAGAAGAGAGAGGTTGCGTTTGTGAGTCGACTGCGAAGAAGAAAAGAAAGAAAAGAAAAAGAAGAAATTCGATCCGTATTTGGTAAAAGTTTAATTCAGGTAGTTCTTGTGCATAAGATTTAGTAGTGTTTTTATTAATTAGGAGGAAGTTTGAGTAGAGTTAATTATTTAGTAGATTTGAATAATATTTATAATTAACTGTTGTAGACACGATACGGGAAGGTGCTAGGGTGCTGTAGGGGTTTATATTATCGACGTTTTTGCGGATTTAAAGTAAGTAGAAATTCATTTGCACAGCAATGCATAAACATATTATTTTGTAAATTATTTATGTTTAAGTGATAACATGTGATTTTGAATAGATTGTAATATGTAAATTATGTCCTGTGAATATGTGGAAATGAGCTTATATGCTCTATTTGATGTGGAATGAGCCTTTGAGCTCTATATGTTATGTTAAATGAGTCTGTGAGCTCCAGTTAATCTTGAAGGAGCCAGCGAGCTCCATAATTGATACAAGTTGAATATGTGAGTTCAATAATCTATGAATGTTGTTGAATGTCATTGATTGCACGAGCATCATGCATATCATGCATTGAAAATTAATTGATTTTCTGAAAGTGGCCACTGATTATACACCGAGGGTGGTAAGGGGCGACCTGGGAAGAAACGACTTAGGGAAACCCAGTGTGGAAACCTAGTGTAGGCTACCTGGTGTGGGCCGACACCTTATTTGATTATATTGGGTGTTTCCGTGGGGGGCTATGATATACGAATTCTTCTAAAAATGTTATAATGCAGTATCGGATTTGCACCCGCACCCTAAAAGGGGTAGGATTCTTGAATTCTCGTGTCGGATTCTCCACGTGGCGAATCCATCTGCCACGTGGAGAATCCGGCTAACGGATTCTCGAATCCACTGCACGAATCCTATTTATAAGCATTAAATATATTATTTAAATTGAATTTTATTATTTCGTATAATTTAAATTGATAGTGTTACACTCGTTTAGTTTGAATTTACTAGTATGATTTATGTATTTAACTAATGCAACTCGAATTGATTTTTTTTTTACATTATTATATTATATTATTGAATATACTCAAATTTTAAGTGATAAAAAAATATAAATGATTTATAATTGATTTATAAATTTTTTATAAAAAATATATTTTTTAGATATTATATATAATAAAATATAAATAAATAGACGTATCCTTAACGAATCGCACCCTAATTTTTTTAAAAACTCGTATCCCCGAACTCGTATCGTATCGCACCCGCAGCTGCGTATCCGCACCCGTGCAACATAGGTGGGGGGACTTCTGGAGGGGACAAGGGAACATGTTTGGTGATGGATCTCAGTGGTCCCTAGAGGGTAGATCCCTGGATTCACTGACATGGGTCGGCGTGTAGGGGATGACTTCTTGGTGGACATGGGGACGTATGTGAGGTTCGAACCCTGAATTGGGCCACAAGAGGATGGACCCCACGTCGGGATACATATATTGGCATTTGATTGTGTGTATATTGGAGCTGTGTGCTCGTGCCAGTGTATAACAGTGTGTCTAGATAGGGCCCTGGGAGAGTCTTCATAAATAAATTGGTGATTTCAAAAGAGAGTGCATGAGGAGGTTTTCAAAAAAACATTATCATGCATAATTTCTATTTACTGGGATTTATAAATCTCATTTAGTTTATGCATTGTAGTTAATCCCGATGATATGGGATCCGATGATGAAACTGGAGTAGCTGCGGCGCTTTTGCAGGCTTTTGAGTTACGGTGTACATAGATGACGACCTGCAGGCCGGACTGTGGCTTATTTTGCTTCTGTTGTGTTTGTTTTAAGCTTGTATTGTATCATATTGTAAAACTATGTATTCTGTTGTATGTTTTGGAGGTGACGTAGTTTGTTTGTGAAGTTTGAAACTGGCTTGGTGAATGTAAACAGGTTGTTGGGTTTGATAGAGTGTTATGTTGTATGTTGAAAAAAAATTATAGCCGGTTTTCAGGTTGAGTTTTATTTAAATTTGTCGTATGTTTGTATGTGTTAAGTGTGGTCGTGTCACATTGAATCACACGGAGAAGACGAAGGTGGAGGCGTGGCACCGATCTGGATTTAATAAGGAGTGAGGCTGGGAGGCGGCGAAGGAGGTCACCCCTGTTTTTTGCGGCGGATCTGGAGGCAGATTTCAGAGGAACGGTAATTTTGGATGATTTTCATTCTCAATGTTGGAGATCTTCTTGTGATTTAATATTTGAAGCTTGCGATAGTCATGATTTGGCGGAGGCATCGTCAGAGACAGCGGTGAGGATAGTGAAGGAGTTCACACACGGACAATTTTAGCCTTGGGCACCGGCTGCAGAGTAGTTTCTAGGGGCGTGTGTGGCGGCATTTGTGGTGGGGTTCATCGTTGCAGTGCCAATTTTAGAGTTTTGTCTTTCCATTTTAAAGTCTGTGTTGCTGAAATTGTGCCGCCGGAATTAATCTCGAAGCTTGCCTACTACTGCCGAATTTATCTTGTTAGGTATGTATTTGTTTATCCTTTGCTGTGAATTCTCTTGTTTAATCTCTAATTTCAAGGGTTGGGTTCGTTTTGATTCGCAATTTCTGTCTTGCCTATAAGGCGTTCGTTGAAATTTCCCTGTGAGATTAAACATGCTTAGAACACGAATCTAATTTTTTCTCCCCTTTCATGGAATTATGCAGATGTATTCCCTATAGATTGACACACATATGATGCTTTTTATATATTTATTTGGGGAAAAGTACAATATGATTCCACAAATTGACAAAAATTACATATTGGTCCCGTGCAAAAAAAAAAGCTTCCGTGCAAAAAAAAATATACTGTTGTGCAAAATTTTTGAACCAATTTGTAAATATAGTGAATTTTTTAAACCAATATGTAAGTGACCCATTTATTTGATCATCCTTATGTCATGATTTTGTTGCTTGCTTAATATTCTGGTTCTCACATCTTTTTCTCTTTCTTTAATATCACAAGGATGATTGTGACAAAATATTGAGCAGAGGGTTTGAGAATCAGATTTATGATGTTTACAGATATCTTCCACTAGAGCATCAGATGATCTCTCTGTCCCTCCACACCCCTAAAAATAATTTGTGTTTTAAAATACACCTTACTGGATCTGCCTAAGAATTATGGTCGACCACTTTATAACTTGGGAATCAAAACGGCCCGCCCCGCCTAACCCGCGACCCAAACGGGCCAGCCCACCTAGGCCCGCCTCCATGCGGGCTTAAAAATACTTGGCCCAACCCTCCTTTTATTATGGCGGAGCGGGCTGGCCCAACTGGCTCAACCCATTTTGACGGGTCTAGGAATCATGGCTGTATTCTCCACTTTAAAATTTGGTCTAATTTGTGTGATATTTATGTGTGTGTTGTGTGTTTGACTGGTGGTGTGTTTGTGAGTATTATGTGTGTTTTGCTAAGCTCTGAGTGTGTGTTCATGTTTGTGTTTGTCAACACTATAGGGTTGATTTGTTCTATTGGATTCCTAAAGTTGTGAAAACTTTAAACTCACAATCTGCATTCTTTTTTGTGATTCAGGGCATAATTTTAAGAAGTGGCTGATTTCAGTTTGATGGGAGCATGAAGGGAATTTGGATCAGGTTTCCTGTGAGATGATAGGTAGTTGACAATGTGATGTCTATATTGTGGTCTCAAATAGATTCAAACTGATTCTGCAATGTTTGATAGGGTTCTTAAGTAGATTAAAACCAAATTTCTTAAAATGTGTTGCGCTCCACGTATATGACGAAGATTTCCCTTCCATGTCCTCGAGGTCGTATGTCCCGTTTGCCCAGCTTGCGGTGATCCGGAACGGTCCTTCCCAGTTAGGTCCGAATACACCAGGTGGAGTTGCTAGCTTCTTTCTTAGTACCAACTCCCCTACCTTGAAACTTCGATTTCGGACTTGGGAGTTGTAGTTGTGACGCCCCATGTAGGAGTGTCATCTCTTTTCATTATATTTTGAA
>JAPKLY010002395.1:0-25478 GCA_026898435.1 Prunella vulgaris | reverse complement strand
TCAGTTTCTAGGGAGCAAACTCATCTCTTGGTTTTCTAAGAAGCAAACCAGTGTTGCAACGTCTACTACTGAGGCTGAGTATATGGCGGCAGGCAGTTGTTGCTCCCAAATCCTTTGGTTGAAGCAACAACTGAGAGACTACCAAGTTGAGGCCACTGAAGTCCCAATTTATTGTGACAATAATAGTGCCATTGCCATATCTCAAAACCCAGTCTTACACACAAGGTGTAAGCATGTAGACATCAGGCATCACTTTATAAGAGATCATGTTGAGAAGAAGGATATAAGGATGGAGAGGATCCCTACTGACAAGCAGAGAGCTGACATCCTAACTAAGGCTTTGCCTGAAACCAGGTTTGTTGAGTTTTCAGTAGAGTTAGGACTTCTTGACCTAGGAGTAGATGGTCCAGTATGAACCTCAGTTCAGGATTGAACAAGGTGGTCAGGAGGAATGACTAACTCAGGATCAGGTTGCAGAAAAGATGGATGGCTTTAGGGGGAATAGACATGAGATTTGGATTTTCAGGATCAGAATAGGTTTAGGTACAGGACACAGAGCTCAGGGTTTGTCACCCTGATCAGACTCAGAGGTATCAGTCAGGTTTCTTTATATGACTGACTGGTATGTATTATTGAACCTTTGCTTTAATTATGACTTGCTTGCATCATTTCTGATCATGTCTGACATCACATCAATCACAATGTTTTTAACTCTCATCCCAGCCGATCATTTATTATTCAGTTTTTATTAAATGCAAAATGCGTATTCATTTCAAACATTCCTCTGACACGAATTAAATGCAAGTGTGGGGGGGAACAATTTTCCATAAAGTTTGAATTATTACTTTAAAAATTGAATTTGGTAAAGTTTTATTCCGGATATATACCCCTTCATCTAATCCGTTGAATTTCAAAAGACTCTTCATCAAATCCGTCCATTAAAACTGAATCTTTGGGTATAAAAGGAAGCTTTGTGCACTCATATTTATTTAACCCATATCTTCTGCACTTATCTCTCTTCTTGCATCCATGGCTTCTTCTGCTGCTCAATCGATCGAGGACACAAAGAGATTCCACAATGCCATCTCTGAAGTGGAATCAAAGGTTTCATATGAATGGTTGGTCGATTTCTCTCATCGTGCCACCATTAAAGAGCTTGGACAAGTCTACGGAGCGCTGAATAATGTTGGGCTCGTAGATTTTGTTTCAAAGAAGACAGCCATGACCTGCCCCCACCAAATCATTGCCTTCTATGCCAATTTAAAGATGAATGATGACGATGAGTGGGAATCAGTGATTCCACTCAGGAGATCGGTGGAGAAGAATGGTAAGAAAGTTGTCCAGCACTTTACTGAGAGGATCAACGTCAGGGATCTTATCAGAAAGACGTACAATCTGCCCCACTCTACTGATGATAAACAACTCAGTGATCTCACTTCATACAAGGCAGCAGATGAGCAGGCTTGTATGAATGAGTATCTCATCGTTCCTCAAGAGATCTTCAGTACGATGAATAAGAAACTCCTGAAACCTGCTTACAAGTTGTTGTTTGAGGTTGTGGTCCAAAGCATCATGGGCTTCATGGGAGGAATGGAGCAGATCAGTCTGCCCAAGATCAGGGGCTTGGCTGCCATGGTGGACAATGCCAAGATAGACTAGGAGGAGTTCTTCCTTCAAAAGCTGATCCAGGAGTATAAGAAAGTGAGATTAGATGGAGATAGGGTGGTTCTCGACAAAAATCCTCATTTTGGATCGAGATTATCAGTTATGCTTTAGGGCTTTCTTAGAGATGTAGACAAGGATAGATGCGACATCTTCAAGGACAAGCATATCCTCTTCAGGAGTGCCGCTGAGACTTTGAAGCGGATGAATGATACTGAAATAAAAAAGGTCTCAAGGGGTAAGGGAGGCAAGGGAAAGGGAGTTGTTTCTAAGGCTCAGGAGGAGCCAGTGAAGAAAGTCCCGATGAAAGTAAAGGTAAAGGGAATCACCATCTCTGAACCTACTGAGAAGAGATCACTGCTAAGGGATGAGCCCTCCGATACTGAGTCTGACCAACCTGAACAAGGGTTAGTCTCAGTAGCCACTATTGCTGTTCCAATTGCTTCTGTGGCCCCTTCTAAACCTCCCTTGTCAGAACCAATGGCGGCTTCTGGCACTGAGAAGATGCCTCAGGAGGAGGTGACTCGAATTGAGGGGGAACCAGCTGAGGAAGAGGTCAGGGTGGAGATGAACCCTGAGGTGGTTGTGATGGACGTGGTCCATGCAATCGGAGAGGATGAGGCTCAGGCGGAGCCCAGTGGTGGTGCTCAGGAGGAGCAAGGAGATGGTGAGGAAGTTGTAGTCCCGGAGGGACATGGCAGTTCTGATAGAGGGGAAGAGAAGGAAGAAGACAATGGGATGGGGGCTCAGGAGGAGGAGCTCCATGATGAAGATGTGGAAGATAATCGAGGGCGACAATGGACTGTTTCCGATGATACTGAGTCCGAATTTGATCACCCGGACGATGCTCAGGATGAAACTCGGGAATAGTCATCACCACCCAAGTTAACTCCTTATGAGATGGATGCCAGATCTCAGGCCATCCGGTTTGTCACTCAATATCTTCCAGACTTGGAAGAATCTTATGGTGAGGAGGTAATGTTGGTCCCGAAACAAGTATAAATCAGTGTATGGGGGGAATACACTGATGTCAGATTTTCCCAAAATCTCAGGAAAATGTTCTTTCAAACCTAGTCAGGAATATCCTAATGTGTTCTATAAACTAACGTATCTCAGGGGCAGCAGGGACGAGTCAGTGTTGAACCAGAAAGGCTAGGTCAGAGTTGTGCTCTCAGCAGCTCAGTAGAGATAACAATCCTACTGACCGCTCGGAAGCTAGTCAGTTGGGCTACTATCTCAGTAAGCTCAGATTAGTGCGGAATGTGAGCCCTTAAGTGTTTACTCGTTTTAGTTCTGAAAACTTATTAGTTTTGCGTAGTGAAAACGTGGTTAAGGCTGGTGCACAGTTTACTGATCAGGATGACAAGTCAGTCCTTATGGTTTTTCAGAAACAATGCAAGTATGCTTCAGCTTAATACAATGACAGTTTATGATCCTGAGAAGAATAGTAAATCAGCACACAAGGGTCTTTTAACGTTGTTCGGAGATAACCAACTCCTACGTCCACAACCTGATTGAACAGGAAGCTATCCTTAAAACCCTGAGGATAGGTACTTGGGTTTTACATGCCAACGGACACGAGTAGCCAACTTCCTCTCTTA
This sequence comes from Prunella vulgaris, assembly GCA_026898435.1. Lineage (NCBI taxonomy): Eukaryota > Viridiplantae > Streptophyta > Magnoliopsida > Lamiales > Lamiaceae > Prunella > Prunella vulgaris. Next base: position 22,215 of record JAPKLY010002395.1, on the reverse strand, counting down.
GGAACTGACCCCTGGGTGGTTTTACAAGTCCCAGTCCTTACTACCAACCAACTCACAACCTGAGGGGTTTGGTATACACGTTTTCCAACTATTTTGTATTGATCGCTCTAACAAATCAAGGCTAAGGGTGGGATCAATACTCTAAGCAAATAATACAGAGGAGATTCCTACTACAACACTAGGGAAATTTAAGTTTCAGAGTGTTCTTTCAAATCAACTTTGAGTGCTTGGAATCTTGAGAGTTTCTCTTGGAAATTTCCCGTTAGCCTTGAATGAGTGCAAGACTCTCTGTATTTATAGGGAGGATTGAAATAGATCCGTTGGAATTGATCCATTTCAAACCTTCCTATTTAGGGTAGGTGCAGTCTTTGGTTGTCCTTGTCTGACATGGACCATACCTAGTATGGTAAAGTTTCTGATCCGCCGCCTGCACCACTGAGAAGCATTAATTGCATTTCAGTATCCGTAAATACGTGTCGCCTTTTTACTGGTCGTTAGTCCAACGACTAGTTTGTCAGCATTGACTTTACTGAACCTCGTACATTTATAACACGGAGTTTCTCGTTCTTTACTCAGCTTATATATTGTCTTATGTTGGAGACTCTGACATTCTTTCTGCTTCATCAGACTTCCATTCGCACGTGTAACCTTTGGGTCTCAGGACTTACAAGTATCAGGTTAACTGATACTAGGCCCAAGTCAGGACTTAAGAAAATCAATAAGACGTTCAGCCTGATCAAGGTTACACTGAGCCTTCACTGATAGAGATTTCCCTGAGCATGCTTAGTCTACTCAGTTCTGTCAGGATCAGTGGTCTTCTTCAGGATGGATTCTAGGCATCTTCAGGACTCTTTCTAGGATTTTCAGGTTCAGTTCCAGGTTGATCAGCTTCAGTGATCAACCCTTCAAGGTTGGACATGTCTTCAGACTTCAAACATCAGGAACGTCTTCCATCAATCTTCACTCCTCAGTACGTTCCCCCTGAACTGAATACTTGTGAATAGAAGAATCTATTCTAACCTATCTGTCCTGAACTATCATCCTGACCAACTATACTTAGACAAATTCATCAAGGGGTTTTGGGATATAATCAAAACATTCCTGATTGTCCCAATAATTTCCCCCTTTTTGATGATGCCAAAACCCTTAGAAAAATTCTACCATCTAAACAATTAACTGATATCAATCAGTATTCAGTTCAGGAACCTATATCAGGTGCTTAGTTCTATAAGATGGAATCAGGAAGGGATAGCACAGTTCTTGATAAGGAGCAGAAAAGTAAATCAGGAGTCAACAAGATGTTGTCTTAGGAATATAAATAGTTTTCATTGATGTAAAAAGATAAGTACAATGGTTCCTGAAAACTATTACAAAAAATATCCTGAGATACTAATCCTGACATACTAAACTTCAATCTTCATCATCACACCTAGCCAAGGAGATTCCATACTTCTTCAGCACTCTCAGCTGGATCAATATTAAGACGATGACAGGCGTATTTCGTCGGTATCCCCGTCATGTCTGAGTGTGACCATGCAAATACATCCAGATTCTTTTTCAAAAACTGAATTATTCTCGACCGGTATGGCTCTGGTAGTTCGGATCCGATGTAAAACTCGAGATCCTCTTTGTCTGGAAATACTTTAACGGCCGTCAATTCTTTCATTGGGGTAGCGCGCTTTCGCTTCTCCTTCCATCTGGGATCGAAAATTAGCCCATCGATATGTAGTTCATCTTCAATCTCCATCGGTTCGCAGTCCAACCTTGGTTCGAAATCTTGGCTGAAAAGGCATTCGTCTGGTTGTTCACCATTGAAGTGCCTCTCAGGCGCTGTTTTCGCCAAGGTTGTTATGTCTTGATTTGGTTCTGCCCTTGGTACGTTTTCTGAATATTCGACCTCCATTGGTACTACTTCGTCTTGCGAAGCAGCCAACTTCTTGGGTCCTTGTTCAGTCCATACGGGAGAACTCTCGATGACGTTTATTTGCGAATTCGATGGCTTTATTGGAAGAAGACATTCGCAGGCTTTCTTTTGATCGTCTTTTATTGTACCAGCACCATTTGGTGTCGGGAATTTCAGACAGTAGTAGTACATCGAACAGAAAGCTTTGAATTCATGCAAAAAAGGTCGACCGAGGAACCTGTTGTAGGAGGATGGCTGGTCTACATCAAGGAAATCAACCTGCCAAATTAACCTCCTATCGGGATCACTGACCGATACAAGTTCCACAGACAAACGAATTATTCCTAGGGGAATACTGACAGCCTCCCCGAATCCTATAATTTTGTGAGTGCAGTCTTCAATATAGGATCCGAAGTCCTCTATCTGGTCCAGTGTGCTCTTGAAAAGTATGTTCGTGTAGGCTCCAGTGTCGACCAGTAGTTTGTGAACCTTGACATTCATTATGTTCGCGCTTATGATCAGGGAATCGTTGTGTGGGGTGATAATACCCTCCAAGTCCTTCTGCGAAAAAGTCAATTCCGTAGTTGGAATAGCCGAGGGTCCCGCACTGGTTGCATTTTTATTCAACTGGTCAATGGTGCTAAGTTCTGCATTTTTCTGCCTCTTCGATGGAGGTGGCCTCCCGTCTGTACATCCACCTGCATGGCCAGCCTCTGGTTCCATCATTAAAAGTTCCCTCACCGGTCCTGGTTGAGGGGGTGGTACTCGTCGATTCGGCTGATTCTGCTTCGGCCTTTCTTCCCTGTCTACGCTGCTTTCATCCTCCGCCCCAGTATCGGGCTCTAATGGTCTTTTCCCGGGGGCTTTCTTCACAAACTCAGACATTTTACCTTCTTCATAAAATTTCCATAACTCTTTGAGCAAATCTTTACACTGACAGGTGTAATGGCCCATCGTCCGATGGTAAGCGCAATATCTGCCCGAAAATACCTTACTTGGATTCACCTTTATCTTCCTGGGTTCAGGTAATATCCCCTTCTCATTGACCGCACTGAACACTTGGTCAATGGGAATTGCTAGAACTCGATTAAGCTTGCCACTCAAACCTTTGCCCTAAAAAGGTTTGACATTCCCTAGGGTCCTGGAACTACTTCCAACCCTCCTGGCATACGCCTTTGGAGTCTCCGTGCTTCCACCTTTCGTGTTCCCTCCTAATGACTTCCTCAATGCTTCTTGCATTGCCACAAATATTCCGGCCTTGTTCCGGAATTCTCCATACCTCTTTGGGCACACGAGATGCATTTCTTTCCACAAGTCTAATCCCTTTTTCAGTCCTGCCATGGCGGAAATTACCTTCGTGTCTTCATTGATTGCCTCTCCCTCGAAAAGAATCTTATCAAAACGCTCGAGGAACTTCTGGTCTGATTTCTTCGCTTCCTGCGCCAGATTTACCAGTCGGTGCTTCTGAGTGAAGCACGATGCTGCTCCTGAGAAGTGGGCTAAAAATTCCTGGCTCAGCTGCATGAAAGAAGTTATTGATGCCGGGGGCATCACCGTAAACCACAGATGTGCGTGGTCTCCAAGTGAAAGAAAAAAAATTCTGCAGTGGGTGGCATTTGACGCTCCCATTGAGATCATATAATCCGTATACTTTGAGACGTGCGCCTTTGAATCAGAGCTTCCTTCATACAGATTCGTTACCGAATATTGGATCTTCGGCTGAATGGGTACTGTTAAGATTACGGGTGATAGTGGTGATAACGGGATCTGCAAAGATGACTCGCCCTCCGGGCGTTGAGCGACCTTGGCCTGAAGGTCCTCGATGGCTTTCTTCATTGACAACAGAATTCCATTCGAGATCTCAGTACGAGGACGTGGAGGTTGCTCCTCACGCACATGGCGAGCGGAAATAGACGCTCGGTCGCTCTGATGAGACCTAACGGGGACTTTTGTTGCCTTCTGGACACCTTCAGGCCCTAGTCGTTCTAATGCCGGCCATCGGTGGGTCTGCTTCCTGTACACGAGCCTTATGGTGGGACACCGATATAGGTTATCCGTACGTCCTGTCATCTCACTGTTCTAGTTGCCTGCTCCGCAGGCTGCTGTGACTTGACTCATCTACTACACTTCGTGTCCGTTTGCCCTGTGGGCCTAACCAACCCATTATTTTCTGCTTCCCTCGTTCCTCTCGCCTTCTCTGTTGTTCTCTTTCAGCCTCGGCCTCGGGTTGACGCTGAACTGCCCATTCAAGGATGGGTCTGGGTTCAGGCCGCATCCCGAAAGGACCGGTGGGTCCCTATTGCTACTGTTGTTGCAATACCCTGCAAAGGACCGTCATACAAGAGATATCTTCTAGGATTTATAAGAAGGGGAACAGTTCAGATAACCCTTGCATATAGTTTTGTCCCATTTGTGCAGGCTGGACTCCTGTATGTTCCATCTGTGGTAGATTGTTGGCTGCGTCCTGAACTGCCGTTGACTATTCAGGCACTGATGTTCTCCTGTTCTGATGATTGTTGTTCCTTTCGTGCGATGTGACCCTTGGTTGAGAAACTTCCCTCGACATTTTACGTAATGCCAGCTCCTTTCCACTGAACAGCTGAAATAGCAGGTGAGCAGGTGACGACCAGCTAGTGTTAATTTCAAAAAGGAGTCGAACAACTAGCTTTCCAAGGTGGCGAACAACCAGTAATCCAAAGTGGCGAGCAGCTCCAAGGATTTCTTCAAGCCAGGTGGCAAACAGATACAAGGATTTCTTGAGAATCCAGATTTTGTCACGTTTTTTTTAGTAGTGACTTACGAATCTACCAAGCGGAGGTTCGAGATGACCCTTCTTCTAGCGCCAAAATGTTAATGAAATCTTTGCAAAACACGTTTTCATGTGGCTTTCGAGTCGGATTTCACTAACAAAACAAGAAATCAAGCTTACTGGAACTTGTAGAATGCAAATTCTGGAAAGATTTCGAAGAGCTTCGTTAGGCAGCGAAAACTCCTTTTTTTATTTCTGAAAAATGGCCTATTTATAGGCGGAAATCCTAAGTAGGTGGTGGCATGGATGTTGCCATGCCTTTCTGGGTGTTTACACGTGTCTATCACAGTTTATACAAGAAAATTATAACAAATAATCGACCAAAAATGACTAGAACACCACTTTGGCGATAAGGTATGAAGGCGGCGAGCAACTGGTTGTAAAGGGTTAAAGGAGCGAGCAACTGGTTGGGCGAGCAGCTGAGCTGCTCGCCACTTTTCGAGATTACACTACCTTCTCGCCTCCTATTGCACATAGGAGGCGAGCAGCTCCTTGGGGCGAGCATGTGCAGCTGCTCTCTCCCTTGGAGTTTTCACTGCTACACTCCTCTTATGAACCATCAATGTAATTTTTCATCTTCTTCATTGATTTCTGTTTACTCCAACTGCATTTTGGCTCCATTATTCTGATCTTCTCGCCTTGGGTTAATTCTCTTGGGACACGTCACCTAGGATTATGTGGATTACTTCTTTGAACTCTAGGATTAACTTATTTAATCAATAGTGAGCTGCTCGCTTCCTCGCAAAAGGAGCTGCTCGCCTCCTCCTGATCCAAGTGATGGCTCTTCAATCTCAGCCACTCCGATGCACGACGATCTAATTAAAGATGCTCAACACTATTAGGACATGGATATATGAAAATACACCCTGGTAACTCTTTTTTCCTACGACCGGTTTATCCACAAGGGTGGTTTACGGCTAGGTTTTTAATGAGGCCATGGGGGTTTTTCACTATATCCATCATCCAAGTGGTCGCAAAAATTACTTCCTAACAACGAAGGATTCTTATAAAATCCATGTAGCTTGATGATTGTTATCCATCTAGTGATTTCAACAAACAACAGGCTAGGGGGCAACTGTTGATGAAATAAGTTAATCCAAGCGTTCAAGGAAGTAATCCACATAATCCTAGGTGACGTGTCCCAAGAGAATTAACCCAAGGCGATAAGATCAGAATAATGGAGCCAATATGCAGTTGGAGTAAACAGAAATCAATGAAGAAGATGAAAAATTACATTGATGGTTCAAAAGAGGAGTGTAGTAGTGAAACTCCAAGGGAGCGAGCAGCTGCACCTGCTCGCCCCAAGGAGCTGCTCGCCTCCTTTGTGCAATAGGAGGCAAGCAGGTAGTGTAATCTTGGAAAGTGGCGAGCAGCTCAGCTGCTCACTGCCTTCATACCTGATCGCCAAAGCGGTGTTCTAGTCATTTTTGGTCGATTATTTGTTATAATTATCTTGTATAAACTGTGATAGACACGTGTCAACACCCAGAAAGGCATGGCAACATCCATGCCACCACCTACTTAGGATTTCCGCCTATAAATAGGCCATTTTTCAGAAATAAAAAATGGAGTTTTCACTGCCTAACGAAGTTATGCCGAAATCTTTCTAGAATTTGCATTCTACAAGTTCCAGTAAGCTTAATTTCTTATTTTGTTAGTGAAATTCGACTCGAAAGCCACATGAAAACGTGTTTTGCGAAGATTTCATTAACAACCGGGTCTGGCAAGGGGGGTTACGGATGGTCTATTGTGCCTCATTCTACTCAAGCCCCTCTAACTCCTCAGAGTACACCACCTCCATCTCCGTATGGGATCCCGATCACGGATGACACACTTCTCGGGCTTGATCCCGCCCATTTTGGGTAAGCAAGAAATCTTAACTCTTTGGAGTTGGGTTTTATACTTAATCTTGAACATTTTGACAAGCATCTCACACATACTTGTTTAATATGTAGGTACGCCACCACCTCTCATCCCAGGCGACTAGAGGTCCTTCACAACGCCGAGCCGTCCAAGCTGTTGGTGAATGTGCAGGACCTTCCACTTGGGCGAGCTCGCCAAATCTTCTCCGAGGCCCCCAAGTATCTCCCTGTCTCTGAGTTGGCCCTGTTTGAGAGGCAAAGACCAGCAAATCGGGCTCGTCTGGTGATGTATCATGCATGTGCGGCCCTTACAGCTACTCATATAGTGGTTGATGACATCGCTGCTACCGACCGTGCTTGGTATGAAGAAAAAACTCTCATCACCTGACTGGGGGACGAGCTTAAGAAGACAGTGGACGATTTGGTGGCGGCCGAGGGAAAAGTGAAGGCCACGTTGGCAGCAAAGCGAGATGCCTTGCGTAAGCTGGAGAAACTCCAAGCTGATTTTAACTGTCAAAGGGTTGAACTCCATGAGGTAGCTGCTGAGAGGGCCGAGCTTGCCAAAATGAAGGAAGATGGGGTTGGTTCGGCAGATGCACAAGGGTAACCAAGTGGAGTGCACCCAGTTGTGGGAGAAGGTCGCCGCGAAGGTCAACCTGATCACCGAACTCCAGAGTCGACTCGATGTTTCAATTTCACCAGAGGCTCTGGAGCTCGCCAAGACCGCCTCAACAGACCTCGTCTTCATACTATATTATGCCAAGGTCCTGTGTGCCTTCCAGTGGGCCCAGATGAACAAGGACGATGAGTGGGATGCACTTGTCTCCGAGTTTAAGGATTGCTTGAAGAATGCTAAAATCCCAGAGAACACTGAATTGGACATCGGCGACCTTTCTGGCTACGGAATTAACTTGGACTTCATCCCTGCACACTTGAAAGTCATTCAAACTCTCGAGGTGCCTGTCCTTAATGCCGAGGAAGGGCAGCGAACTCCTCCGACCGACGAGCAGATGTTGGATTTGTCTGGGGATATTTTGATTGATACTAGCGTGCTAGATACCAGTGGGCTTATGGGGAACATCACAGCGATGTCCGCTCTCTCCCCAGAGGTCGCCACCCAGGTCACTTCCGAGGTCCCTTCTGAGGTCGCCACTGATGCCCCAGCTGCTCCACCAACCGAGGTCCCCACCGCTCCTCAGACTTGAGGCTTTTTATCTTCTTTTTTGTTTTGTTTAAGTAGGAGTAGTTCTCTAGGCTTATAGAGCTCGCCTAGAAGGAGCCTCTTTTTTCTTTTTAAGGATAGCCAGTTGGTTGGCTTTTGTAACCAACACCACTCCTAATACTTAGAAAATTTCTAAGTATTTTTTGTAATGAAATTTCAACCTTTTGTTCTATCCAGCTTTTAATCTTTTTATTCGCACGTTATATCTTTTATTAGCTCGTATTTATATTTTTAGTACGCAATTGTTCGTCTTATTCCACTTTGGGAAGCGAATCATTCATTTTACGTCGCTTAGGACTACGAATCGTACTTTATTTATTTGGTACTTATTTGTTCGTCTTACACCGCTTAGGGCAGTGAATTGCTCGTCTTAGGCCACTTAGGGCAGCGAGTTGTACTCTTGTTATTCACTTGGGCGATTGGGTTTTAACAACCTTTCCTTAGATGTTTTAAATCGTCTTTTGTGAATTTTTCTAACGTTGGGCAGTGGGTGCTTAGTGATCCTTTAAGAAGGACACCTTCGCTAACCTGGGCACTTTGGCCTTTGCCTCGAGCTTTAGATTATAACATTTTTGGGACCTAAGTCCTTGCGCATCTGGAGCTTGAACAGTTAACTTCTTTGAAAAAAATTCCAACTTTATTGAGCAATGGTATTTACATAGGTTGTCATCAACACTCCTGATGCAAACCTCTGACTAGTCTAATTACAAATTGTGGTTCTTCTTCTTCTACTGATAAAACTTCTTCAGGTGTGCTGCGCTCCATGTATATGACGAAGCTTTTCCATCCATGTCTTCAAGGTCTTACGTCCCTTTTTGCCCAACTTGTGGTGACTCAGAACGGTCCTTCCCAATTAGGTCCAAACACACCAGATGGAGTTGCCAGCTTCCTTCTCAATACTAACACACCAACTTTGAAACTTCTGTTCCGGACTTGAGAGTTGTAGTACTTCTCCGCTCTTTGCTTGTAGGTGGCATTCTTCAGTTCTGACGAGGCTCTGGTTTCTTCGAGTAAATCCTTGTCCATAGCCGGGGCAGTCATTTTCTTTTTCATCCTATCCCACCACCTTCCAAGTCTGGTTCTGGACTTCCACCGGTACAACTGCTTCTATTCCGAAAGCTAAGGTAAACGGAGTCTCACCGGTACTAGCTCGATACGAAGTTCTGTAGGACCACAGCACCTCCGGAAGCTCATCTGCCCAACTACTTTTTTTGTCCACGAGACGGATCTTCAATACATGTTTCAGAATTTTGTTCACTGCTTCCACTTGTCCATTCGGCTGTGGATGGTATGGCGTTGAGTAGTGTTTCTTGATATTCCATGAATTGCAGAATTCTCTCAACTTCTGACCGTCGAACTGTCTGGCATTGTCCGTCATTATTGACTGCAGGAGCCCGAATCGACATATCAAACTTTTCTAAATGAAGCTGATCATTCTCTCTTGCGTTACTGTCGTGAGTGCCTCAGTTTCTGTCCATTTTGTGTAATAGTCAACCACTACTACGGTGAACTTTATACCGCCTCTGCCAGGTAGGAATGGGCAGATCAAGTCGATACCCCATTTCACAAAAGGCCATAGGCTAAAGACCGATTTGAGTTGGCTCGCAGGGGTATGAATGTTTGGTGCAAACAGTTGACACTTTTGGCACCTCTGGGCGAAGCTAATGGCATCTCTGTGCGGAGTGGGCCAATAGTACCCTTGTTTGATCGTCTTGTATACCAAAGCTTGCCCCCCAGCGTGACTCCCACTGATTCCTTGGTGGATTTTTTCTAACACCTCAAACCCCTTGCTTTTCAAATAAGCATTTGAGTAGGGGTAGAGAGAATCCACGTTTGTATAGTTGGCCAACTACCAATGTGTATCAGGCTGCTTGCTTCACTAGCCGACTAGCTTCCCATGCAGCTTCTGGGACTGATCCATCCTTCAAGTAATTTTTTATCAGAGTGCGCCAATCATCATCTTCTTCCTGCCCCCCACTCGAAGTCTGATTTATTTTATAATCGGACGTCGAGGGGTTCTTTAGCTTGGTGACGATGACCTCCATCAATTCTGCTTCACCGCTACTTGTAGCTAGTCGGGCTAGTGCATCAGCTTGTCTATTTTCCAGTCTTGGGATCCGCTCGATATATACTAGTTAGAACATCGAGATCAGGCGTGCCACAATCTTCTGATATAACGCCTTCTGCTGGTCTTTGGCTTCATATTCTCCCCGGACTTGGGATATTATTAGCTAGGAATCTCCAAAAATCTGAAGATTGGTTGCCCCCACAGCTAATGATAGCCTAAGTCCAGCTATTAGCTTGTCGTACTCTGCTTCGTTATTGGTGGCTCTAAAGTCAAACCAGATTGATGAGGTGAAGACTTGTCGGTCGGGGATTATTAGTACCACACCCGCTCCTGCTGCTGTGCTAGTCGATGATCCATCCACATAGAGGTGCCACGGAGCTATACGCCCCATCGTCGGATCTTGTGGGAAAGTTAGCTCGACGATGAAATCGGCCAACGCTTGTCCCTTGATCGCTGTTCGGGGTGCGTAGGTTATACCATATTGGCTGACCTCTAGTGACCATTTCAACAAGCGTCCAGCAGTGTCCGACCGGTGCAGTATTTACCTTAATGGAAATATCGTCAACACCTCCACCGGATGGTCGAAGAAATACGGCCGCAACTTTCTAAGGCCTTCTGACACTCGTCTGTCCACTGGAAATCATCTGGGTACTTATTTTTGGTTAACTTTGATTGCTTCAAAGAATGAAGGATTCTGGTCACCGGATTTGGAGATGAACCGGTTCAAAGCTGCCAAACACCCGGTCAGCCTTTGAACCTTCTTCTCCGAGTCAGGTGGCTTCATTTCCATGATGCACTTCACCTAGGTTGGGTTGACTTCGATCCCTCTTTGGCTGACCAGGTGTCCCAGGAACTTCCCCGAATGCACGTCGAAGCTACTGTTCTTTGGATTCTGCTTCATGTTGTAGTGGCGTAGTATGTCAAAGGCCTGCTTGAGATGATCTAGGTGATCCTCCTTTAGTAAACTTTTGACACCTATGTCATCCACGTACACCTCCATCGCGTGTCCGATATGCTGGTCGAACATCTCATTCACCAGTCTTTGATAGGTAGCTCCGATGTTAATTAGTCTGAACGACATCCTTTCCTAGCAGTACTTATTATTGTTGGTGTAGAATGCCGTGTGTTCCTGGTCGTCCAGGTGCATCGCTATCTGGTGATAACCTGCAAAAGCAGCCATGAATGTCATCATCTCGTGGTCAGCAGTGTTATCCACTAGTTGATCGATGTGAGGCAGTGGGAAGTTGTCTTTTGGGCATGCTGCATTGAGATCTGTGAAGTCTATGCACAGTCTCCATGCTCTGTTCGGCTTTTTCACCAAGACTGGATTAGCAACCAACTGTGGGAACAACGCCTCCTTGATCAACTTGTTGTCGAACAACTTTTTCACCTCCGTAGTTAATGCTTCGTACTTGTCTGGTTCATACTTCCTTCGCTTTTGACGAACTGGTCTCCACGTTGGATCAATGTTTAATCGGTGGCATGCGTACTCCAGTGAGATTCCCATCATGTCTTCATGGGACCAGGCAAACACGTCCAGGTTGGACTTCAAGAACTCTTCCATCTTGCTTCTGTACGGCTCTGGCAGCTCAGAACCAATGAAAAGTTCTAAGTCTGTCTTGTCCGGGTCCACCTGGATTGCTCTCAACTCATCCACGGGGGTACCTTTTCTTTTCTTATTCTTCCATCTCGGATCACTGATGAGCTCATCCCAGTCTTCCTTCGCCATTGGCCCGTAACCCACTTGAGGTTCGAGGTCATCACCTCCTTCATTGATACAGGTGGGTTCACGGGCCTCCTCTACTTCTTGAGGGACTGGGCTGGATGGTTCTCCTGTCTGTGGGATTTCATCAACCTCCATGGGTGCCGACAGTTCTCCTTCCATCGGTTCATTGACTGGGGCAATTTTCATTCTCTCCATGGGTACCGGTTGTTGTCCTTCCACCAGTTCATTTGCTTGTGCAACCTCTGCCTCTTCCGGCTGGTTGTCCACCTCCATCAACTCAGTTTCTGTTGAGATGACATCTAGTATGCTGGGCTCGTGTGCCAAAATTTGCATCTCGTCTTCAAGTACTAGTACCTGCGTTACTGATTTTTTAACTTGGCCACTTTTAATCTGGAGTAAACACTCTCTGGCTTTCTTTTGGTCGCACTTGATTGTACCTGCACCTTTCACAGTTGGAAATTTTAGACTGTAGTAGTGGGTTGAACATCCCGCTTTGAATTCATGAATGAAAGGGCGACTGAGGAACCCGTTGTAGGTGGACTGCTGATCAACGACAAGGAAATCTACGAGTCTAGTCAGTCTCCTTTCGGGGTCCTCGACTGATACAGCTGACCTAGGGGAATGGTTACAGCTTCCCCAAACCCCACTATCCTAGCATTACATGGTTTAATATACGACTCATAATCACCTAGACCATCTAGGGTTGTCTTAAAAAGTATGTTGGTGAAGACGCCTGTGTCCACTAGCGGCCGGTGGACTTTTACGTTCATGATATTGGCGTTGATCACCAACGAGTCATTGTGAGGGGTCAGTATTCCCTCCAAGTCCGCCTGGGAGAAGGTGAGCTCAGCAGTGGGCTTGGAGCTGGAGGTTCCTTCCTAGACTTGGTTAACAGCCCGGACCTCAGCTTTTCTCTGTCTTTTTGAGATGGACTGTCTTTCATCTTCATGGTCCCCGACAGGTCCTACTTGTTCCTCAAGAACGAAGTATTCCCGAGTTGGTTCCTGCTGTACCGGTGGAGGGGGAGGTCCCCTACGTCTGTGTTGAGGGCCACGACGGTCCTCATCTTCTTCCACTTCTTCATCCGACTCCTCCCTCCTTTCTTGTCTTGGCCTTTTTGCCGGGGCCTTCTTCACAAACTCTGCCAGCTTACCATCCTCGTAGAATTTCCAGAGTTGTTTGAGGAGGTCCCGGCACTCGCTGGTGAACTGGCCGATGGACTGATGGTATGCACAAAATTTACTGGGGTTGAGTTTGTTGCGGGCCTGCCGGATCTTCCTTGACTCATTCAGCATTGCTTTATCTTTGACCGCTGTAAACACATGATCAACGGAGATGGTTAGCACTTGGTTTAGCTTCTCCTTGAATTCGTCCCGTCTCCGAATGCCTTCAAATTTCTAGGGCCTTGTAGATGCCCCCGGACTTCTTCCCGTGTGGCTTCTTCTCCTCGGAGCCACCAACCTCCTTCAGTAATGCCTCCTGCATAGCCACGTACACCCCTGCCTTGTGTCGGAACTCGGCGTAGGTGTTAGTGCAGGACAGGTGCATTTCCTTCCATAACTCGGTCCCCTTCTTTAGTCCGGCCATTACGGCCACTATCTTGGTATCTTCGCTGACAGGCTCACCTTTCAGCAAAATCTTGTTAAACCGCTCCAGGTATTGCAGGTCCGACTCGTTGTCCCCTTTGTGAATGTTGTCAAGCCTGTGCTTCTAGGTTAGGTATGACCCGTAGCCGGAAAAGTGGGACAGGAACTCCCACGTCAGTTGGCCGAAAGAGTAGATCGACCCCGGGGCAAGCGATGAGAACCATCGGTGGGCCCGATCACCTAGGGCCAATGGGAAGTTCCGGTACTGGGTGGCATCTGAGGCTCCCACCGAGATCATGTAGTCTGCGTACTTTGAGATGTGTACTTTGGGATCAGACTCTCCCTCGTACGTTGCCATCACCAGGAATTGGATTTTCCTCTTCACTGGTGCTTTTAATATGAAAGGTGCCAAAGGTGACAATGGGAGTGTGGTGGCATCAACTCTGCCATTTTTTGCAGCAACCTGCATCTGTAGCTGTTCTACAACTTTCTTGAGTGTTGCCAGCTCATCATCGTGAGCTACCTCCTGTGGAGGCTGTTCAAGGACCGTACACTTCATGGACGTACGGCCCCGCAGTCCCTCGCTCTGGGGAAACCCATCTGTGATGTGCTGGAACTGTTGGGCACCGTGTGGGCCAATCCTATCAGAGGCTGGCCTCCTCAACATTTCATGCGTGGACCTACGCTGACGTAGATCTGACTCCTCACTTCGGGAAGATGCTGAGGCCGATTCTTATTCTGTTTCCTCACGCTTGGGCCCCAACCTGCCTCAGAGGACTTCCCTGGATTGGTGGGTTGCGGGGACCTCCGTATAGGCAGTAGATTGTCCACCTTGTGAGCCGAGCCTATCCGTAACCTTCTCCTTCCCAGCGGCATTTCGACGCTGGTGAGCTCTAGCGGAGCTCACCTCTTGTTCAGTGGGGAGCTCGCCAGCATTCTCCCTAGGCTGGGTGGCTTGTGTGCGCCTAGACTCCTGCTCCTGAGCGTTGTTCGTGGGAGCTCACTGGGGAGCTCGCACGACCTCGCCCTATTGCTGCTGTTGTTGCAGCCTCTGGAGCGCAGCAATGGTACACTCCAGCTCGCCTGGGTCGCCAAGTATCTCTCGGAGGACTAGGGTCAGCCCATCTTGTGCTGCTGGGGTGGAGTCAGTTCACCTCTCAGCTCGCTGGGGAGCTCGCTGGTGTGAGGTCTCCCCATTAGTCTGGTGTTTCTGGGAAGTACGCCTCTTCCACCTCCTGGGAGTTACCGAGATATGAGTATTGTCATTAGACATTGTCTAGTTAGGGTAGTAGTTCGTCTTCAAAAGTATCCCAGCAAAGGTAAGGGTTTACAAAGGTCTTTCTAGCCTTGCATGCAAGAGGATTTTCTAGAATTTGGTTTATCCACCAACACATATGCGTTTAGAGTCCTTTTTCTTTTGATTCAGTTCGAAAATTCAGGGAATCAATAGTTTTCTGGGCAACTCCTTTGTATCTTCAAGTGTTCTTGACGATTTATTCAAGAACACCTCCAAAATTCTTCACAATCTCTCTCAATTTCTGAAATCGGTGGTTCGGACCCTCCTTTTAGCTCCAAATTATTGGTAGAATTGTTTAATTGGATGTTTATGTGGCTGTAATTATCTTGGAATCCTACCAAAAAATAATCAAAGATTTGTGTTCTTGAGAGAATTTAGTAGAGAGAGAGAGTAAAGAGTGTAGTGAGAGAAAGTGAGTTGTGTATTATCAGCTTAGAGAGAGAAAATATGTACAAGAGACATATTTATAGGTTTGTATGTTGTGAGGTAGCACTTAATGGGCTTACTTAGCCTAATGTGCTGACAAGTGTCCTTAACACATGTCTTTACTCACCACTATGCCCTAATTACATTGTTATGTCCTACTACATCACCACTGATTCCCTACGTGGCTATCAGCTGTACTCTGGACTAGGCGAGCTCCTTGGCGAGCTTCCTTGCCTTGTGTTATTCTGGGATGTGGTGATGGTAGTAGGATTTGGTCTTATATCTTGGAGGTGGGCGAGCTCCCTAGCAAGTCGGCGAGCTGTGTTGCGAGCTATCTCTCTCCTGGTGTTGGTCAACTGGTAAACTATTGACATATGTATAATTCAACATGACCATTATGTCTATTGTATATTGTTGAGGTCTTAAGTGGAGTTATACTTATCCAAATTTTATTATATTGAACACCTAAGACAATGTACTAAATACTCAAGACTTGTTAGTGATCCAATTTTACAAGTTTGGATTGTATTTGTACTCAAAAGTGAAGACTCCATTTCTGTCCAATGTTTGGACTCAAAACACATTTTCGTATTTGCACAATATCTGGATTCTCACTAATCCAATTGAACCAATTCCAGTTGTATTTGATCACTAATTCGTTGCTCTACAACTTGTCTTCAGGGATCAAGTGTCAAAAGTTCCGGCTTCAATGGTCAAAATAACAATCAATACAAGGGCTTCAGAATTCCGCCATGTCAGTACACATGTTGTGAAATAATTCATCATAATTCACAAAAAAGTCCAATTCACACAAGACCAAAGCCATTGGTTAGCCAAGAAATTCATCAAGACACAGTAAAAATATTAAAGGCTTTGATTTTGTGCAAGCTGAGATATCTGCTTTTCAAAAGACCACCATAAATTCGCGGAGAAAAACAATCCAGTTTTACCAACTCCACTATTCTGGTAATAACTCACAATCTAGAGATCCGATTTTTGAGATCTTATACTCCTTGGAAAGCTAATCCAACGGCAAGGGCAATTTAATTACTGATGTTTACAGGCCACGTGAATTGGTTGCTAAAGTCTCCATGATTCACTATTTGGAGGCCTATATAAAGAGCCCTTTAGCAACCCTTGAAGGCATCCCATTTTCCTTGTAATCCTTCTATCTTAGTCTAGTATCTCTCTTAGAAATATGAGTTCTTATTGTATTAGTATGAGTAGCTAAATATTTTACTAGAGTTAGGGATGAAGCTTTAGTAAAGTATTAGTAATGTTCTTGGTTATTCAATTAAGATTTTCAAAGTTTCAATCCTTTAGTCATTTGAAGAGTTTTTAAGAGAGGTTTTGATGTGTCATTACTTTGATTTGTTGTAGACTTATTGGCACAACAAATGCTTAGTTTTACATATCAACTATTGATTTTATAAACTTGTTCGAATTTCTAAAGGTACTTTTCAAAAGTATTATATGTGCTCAAAGTTATATCTTCCGATTGAAATCACTTGATTGTTAGATTTCGATTGAGTTATCAAAGATAACCAAGATCATAACTCTAGTATTTTTATCTAAAGTGGAATCCCGAAGGTCTAGTATTTTGTTACTTTATTTAAACCTCTCAACTAGATAATATCTTTTTCTTCCAAATCTCCCTGTGGTTCGACACTCGATCTCCCGAGAAATTTTATTACTTGAAATCAACCTACACTTGGGTACGTAACTCTCAAGGAGCTATCAAGTTTTTGGCGCCATTGCCGGGGAGGTTTTGCGGAGAACAAATCCATCGGTTGTGAGGTTTATCCTCACAAGTTTGTGAGTTCTTCTCTCTATCTCTCTACTGTATTATATTCATTTGTATGCATAATTGGACTCGTGATATTATAAGTGGTCGTTTAATAAGAGGTTATAACATTAATTTTAGAAATATTGCATCAAGTATGGCAGACAATGAAAGTGTTGATGGAGATAATGTTCAAAACCAAAATGATTTTGAAAGACGCAATAATGAAAATTTGCATGTGCGTTCTATGCGTGAATTTATTGAACCCCAACGAAATTCGGTTCCATCATGCATAGTGTACCCTCAAGATGCAGATAATTTTAGGTTTAAACATGGTATGATTCAATTGCTCCCTAATTATCAAGGTTTTGACTCTGAAAATTCTTACTTGCATTTAAAAGAATTTGAAGAAATTTGTGAAACATTTAATGAACCAATGTGTACTCAAGAAGCTATTAAGCTAAAGTTATTTCCTTTTTCTCTTAAAGATAAAGCAAAAACTTGGCTTAATTCTCTTAAACCAAACTCAATTACATCTTGGCAACAGATTCAAACTGAATTTTTGAAAAAATTCTTCCCGATAAATAAAGGAAAATATAATTTAAGTCAAGAAGACGATCTAAATGCTAGAATTGAAAGTTTAACTAAACAAGTTGAAAGTTTGCAACTAAAGAAACCTAAGGAAGTAAAATTTGTGCAAAATGATGATATATGTGAAATTTGTGCCATTAATGGACATGTAACTAATGAATGCCCACAAATTCCTATTTTCAAAGAGATGTGTCATGAACAAGTAAATGCATTATCTAATTTTCAAAATTCATATCCATCAGCTTTTTCTGAAACATACAACCCAAATTGGAAAAATCATCCAAACTTTAAGTGGAAAATGAAAGTGTGTTACAACCTTTTCCCACCCAGAAAAACCCCAATTCCAATTTCACCCAACATAATAAACCACATATAAAAAGCCTTGATGAAACTTTACAAGCCTTTATGCAAGGACAAACAATCGTCAACAACCAAACGTCACAAGCCATCAATGATATTAAAAGTACATTATCTACTTTAACTAATTCCTTAAGAACACTTGAGAAAGGAAAGTTTCCTGCTCCACCTCAACAAAATCCTGCTGGGCAATGTCAAATTTCCTCTGATGCACCAGAAAATGTTAATTTTGTCACCACTTTACGAAGTGGAAAACAAATTGACAAAACAATCAACCTTAAGAAACAGGAAGTTGAGTCAACCCAGACCCCGAATAATGAAGATAAAAATAAAGGAGAAGATGAAAATAAGAATTTAAACCCTATTAAGAAATCATCCACTGCTCCTTTTCCTCAAAGATTACACCCAATTAAGAAATTGGACCAAAACTCTGAAATATTTGAGGTTTTGAAACAAGTAAAAGTTAACATTCCACTACTAGATGCAATAAAGCAAGTTCCATCTTATGCCAAATTTTTGAAAGATTTGTGTACTGTAAAGAGAAAACTACATGTTGAAAATAAGGCATTTTTAACAGAGAGTGTAAGTTCAATTTTTCAACAAGAAACCCCTCCTAAATACAAAGATTCTGGTTGTCCAACAATATCTTGTATTATTGGGAATACAAAAGTAGAACATGCACTTCTTGATCTTGGTGCGAGTGTTAATTTGCACTCATAATATTTATTTAGAGGAAAATGCTAAACCCTCTAGGCAGATGCAACGAAGACTTAACCCTAATATGAAAGAAGTGGTGAGAAATGAAGTGATTAAGCTATTAGACAATGATATTATCTATCCTATCTCTGATAGTAAATGGGTAAGTCCTACTCAAGTTGTGCCTAAGAAATCTGGAGTAACTGTAGTAAAAAATGATAAAAATGAATTGATTCCAACTAGGACTGTTACTGGTTGGCGTGTATGCATTGACTACAGAAAACTAAATTTAATGACAAGAAAAGATCATTTTCCTTTACCTTTTATGGACCAAATTTTGGAAAGAATTGCTGGGCATGAATTTTATTGCTTCTTAGATGGATATTCATGGTATAATCAAATTGCAATTGCACTAGAAGATCAGGAAAAAACAACATTTACATGTCCTTTTGGAACGTTTGCATATCGTAGAATGCCATTTGGATTATGTAATGCCCCAGCAACATTCCAAAGATGTATGGTAAGTATTTTCAGTGACATGGTTGAACGTTTTCTTGAAGTTTTCATGGACGATTTCTCTGTCTTTGGAAATTCTTTTGATTATTGCTTAATAAACTTGGCTAAAGTCTTAGCTAGATGTGAGGAGAAAAATCTTGTTCTTAACTGGGAAAAATGTCATTTCATGGTAACTGAAGGAATTGTGTTAGGCCAATTGTTTCATCAAAATGATTAGAAGTTCACAGGTCCAAAATTGATCTAATAGCCAACCTACCAACACCAAAATCAGTTAAAGATATTAGATCATTTCTAGGACATGCAGGTTTTTATAGAAGGTTCATAAAAAGTTTTAGCACAATTTCAAGACCATTATGCAACCTTTTATTAAAAGATATAGTATTCGAGTGGAATGACTCTTGCGAAGAGGCTTTTGTAACACTCAAAGAAATGCTCACTTCTACACCTATTATGCAACCTCCTGATTGGACTCTACATTTTGAAATTATGTGTGATGCTAGTGATTATGCTGTTAGAGCCGTGTTAGGACAGAGAAAAGATAAGAAACCTTATGTGATATATTATGCAAGTAAAACTCTTAATAGTGCTCAAATGAATTATTCCACTACTGAAAAAGAATTACTTGCTGTAGTATTTGCACTAGAAAAATTTAGATCTTATCTTGTTGGCTCATCTATTGTTGTTTATACTGATCATTCGGCATTAAAATATCTACTAGCAAAGAAAGATGCAAAGCCAAGATTAATTAGGTGGATACTTTTACTTCAAGAATTTGATATAATAATCAAAGATAAAAAGGGAGTGGAAAATGTAGTGGCCGATCACTTATCCAGACTTACATGTGATGAATCTTTCGAGGTAAGCCCCATAAATGACTCTTTTCCCGATGAGCAATTATTCACCGTGTCTAAAGGTCCATGGTTTGCGGATCTTGCTAACTTTCTTGCGACAGGTCAAATTCCAATTCATTGGAATGCTCAAGATAAAAAGAAATTTTTTAGGGAAGTAAGAAATTTCTTTTGGGATGACCCATATCTTTTTAAGTATTGTCCTGATCAAATATTAAGAAGATGTGTACCAGATAATGAAATTCAAAGCATAATAAATTTTTCTCACTCTGAAGCTTGTGGGGGGCATTTTTCAACAAGAAAAACCGCTGCAAAAATTTTGCAGTGTGGATTTTATTGGCCAACACTTTTCAAGGACACACATGAATTTTGTAAATCTTGTGATCGATGTCAGAGATTAGGGGGCATAAGTCGTAGAAATATGATGCCATTAAATCCTATCCTAACTGTTGAAGTATTTGATTGTTGGGGAATTGATTTTATGGGTCCTTTTAATCCACCATCTTTTGGTTATCAATATATTTTGGTTGGAGTCGACTACGTTTCAAAATGGATTGAGGCAATCCCTTGCAAAAATAATGATCATAAAATTGTTTTAAAATTTTTAAAGGAAAATATTTTTTCATGATTTGGAATGCCTCGTGCAATTATTAGTGATGGCGGTTCACACTTTTGTAACAAACGTTTTGAGAATTTAATGAAAAAAAATGGAATCCATCATAAAGTGTCTACCCCATACCACCCAAACACTAGTAGGCAAGCTGAACTCGCTAATAGGGAAATAAAACATATTTTGGAGAAGACAGTCAACTCAAATCGAAAAGATTGGTCAATCAGGTTAGTAGATGCACTATGGGCTTATCGGACAGCATTCAAAACAATACTTGGTATGTCTCCTTACCGACTTGTCTATGGTAAACCATGTCATTTACCTGTTGAAATAGAACATAAAGCTTTTTGGGCTATTAAAAGGTTTAATTTCAATCTAGAAAAAGCTAGTACTTTAAGAAAATTTCAACTAAATGAATTGGAGGAAATCAGAAATGATGCATATGACAATTCTAGAATTTACAAAGAAAAAATGAAAGTGTTTCATGACAAGCACATTGTCAGGAAAACTTTTGAAATAGGGCAAAAAGTTCTTCTATATAATTCTAGATTACATCTGTTTCCTGGAAAATTGCGCTCAAAATGGTCAGGACCCTTTATTATAAGAACTGTATTTTCAAATGGAGCGGTTGAAATTGAAAATCCAAAAACAGGTGATGTGTTTAAAGTGAATGGACAACGTCTAAAAGCATATCTTGGAAATTTTAGTAAGGAGATTGAGTCAGTATCTCTTACTGACCCGACTAGTAATATTATGTGAATTTTATTTTTCCGGTATAAATGGCGGATTCGGTACTCCGTGACTTCCAAGTCGGTATTTCAGTTACCCACAAAACTGAATTGCAAAAAAAAAAAAACTTCAAAAAAGAAAAAAAAAATATATAAAAATAAATAAAATTATAACACTCACTTTAACGGTAACAATGATGAGTGTATCACCACCACTTATCCTACCAAACGGTCATGAACGGCTAGTTTTTAAATTTTTTTCAAAAAAATTACTCTATAAATACCCAATTTTACTCCCATTTCTAAACACCCCTCTTCAAGTTATCATAAACTCAAACAAAATGAATAAAATCTTTCTCTCCATCATCACTCTTGCCTACTTTGTCATGCTTGCCATTTGCTATTTCAATGAAGAAGAAGAATTCAGTGCATTACCTTGGATTGTTTCGGCAATTGCAATGCAATTTATAATGTTAGCTTGGGGAGTAGCATTTTTGTAATTGTAATGTAATTTCTTATTGTTTAATAAATTTTTAATCTTTCATTTTTGAATAGGTCGACGAAATGGACACTATGGATGCGGCAATTGCCTCTTTAAATAAATGTTTTCCTTGCTTCATTAAAAGGATTTGATTAAGATATATTATGCTCGATGTGAAAGATTACGATTAATGAAGATTAAAGGAATACCACTCGATCTTCAATGGTTGATTGAAGCAAAGGTTAGAATTGGAGGTGAGTTACCTAATTCAATTGTTCCACGCGTGGTTGGTTTGGGTAGAAGTTCATTTTCTAAAAAACGAAGGGCTAAAAGAATGGGAGTTTGCAATAAATGTGCTAGATGGACGTGTAACACACGTTGTAAAAATATAGGAATGGCTTCCGATAATCGATTAAATAAAACAGATTTCATTATAAATGGACTGAGTAAGGGGTCAGTGGATAACCAATGGACCTCTGAGACGCATTATATTGGAATAGAGCAAAGAGCTTTAGTCGATTTAAGGATTGAATTAATAAAGGAATATGCACATTGTCTCGGGAATCTGACGTTAAAAGACCCTGTTTGCCAATTTCTAAGAAAATTGGATGGGAAGCATATCCTCGACTCATAGAAGGCGTTTAAGCCGTTTCTGGACGTAAAACCAGAGGAAGATGTGAGCCACAATCACAACTACTGTCCCCAA
>JAPKLY010002394.1:6730-18301 GCA_026898435.1 Prunella vulgaris | reverse complement strand
CAACCTAATAAATGTTCATCATATTATATATAAATCAATCTAATCTCAATTGAAAAAAAAAAGAATATTAATCAGCTCACATATATGAGAGATCAACATTGTCAGAACAATTCGTGAAGATAATCGTGCCCATTTCCATCCCTAATTCCAATTCCATTTTTACCATTTCCTTGTGTACCTGAAAAAAGTACATTCTTAGATCGATCTCTACATTAAATCATACAATTAATTATTTTTTTCTTTTTTCAAAGAATTATCACAAAAAATTTGACCAATTAATACCTTGAACATATTTGATGAAAATAGATACTTGTTTAACACATATATATATATATATATATATATATATATAATATTATTTATATTTCTAAATATTTTGTGAAGAATAAATAAATTAAAAAATTAAAAGTAGACCTGTTGAACGCAGTTGAAGACACCAACAACGGAGAGGGAGCTAGAGTTTTTGAAAAGCTCAACGGGGAGGTACAACAAGTTGACGAAGACACTAGCAAATGCGTCTCTTATACTCTTGATGTGGGAGCAGTCCACTAGAATTCCAAATGTGCGGGTCGTCGAGCGTTCTTTGGCGAATTTGAAGGCTAAGGAGAGCCCGAACAATGGCTGGACCCCCATGATGGTGGCCACCATTTGGCGGAGGTGCATCACTTCGTACTCTGAAATTTGAATCCTAATGAATGAAGTCTCAATTTGTTGAAATGAATATACGATAGAATGAATGAAATGTGTACCACCTATATATAGATGTAACGAGTGTAACTCCAATCTTCTAATGTATTATATCTATCACTGAATCCTAATAAATGAAAGCTCCATTTGTTAATGAATATACCATGGACACTTACATTTTACACACACGCTGTATTATCTCTAGCCCACTGTTTTGAAAACCTGTTGAACCGGGAACTGGCCATAGAACCGGTCCGGTTACCCCCTGAAGACTATTTTTACGGTTCAACCGGAAAGAACCGGTCAAAACCGGCCAAAACCAGTTGAACCGGCCTATTTTTATATTTTAGTTTTTTAAATTTATTTTTCTAATTTTTTTATTAAATTAAATCTGGAGACACGTTTCAATCCCAAAAATTAATTTATTCTACTATTTATATATTTAAATTTTCATAGTAATATTTTAATTTGAGACTTACTATACATGATTTATGAAACATGTCATGGATTACTAATTTACTATATGATATTAAAACTTGAGTTATTTCGAGTATTTTGATTTTGATTATCTATGATTTTGTTGTGTTTATTTCAATATGTAATTAATAATTTATCAAAATTTTATATGAAAAATATTTAACTTATTTTATTTTTTAATGTAATATATATAAGGGTTAAAATCAATTTGCAACATGTACTATTCCTTTTTTTTCAATTTGCAACATGTACTATTTTTTTTATCAAATTGCAATCTTTACTATGTAAATTTGACGTGTACCAACCTACACTCAATTTTTGTGTTATTTTCAGATAAAGGTTATATTTGTCCAAGGTTATAATTGTCCTTCAATTTATTCAATGTTTTAAATAAAGGTTTGAATTCTGAAAACTATTAAAAATAAGTAAAAGAACCATAAATTCAAAATCCCTAATCTTAAGAGAAAATATGGCCGACGAAGGCACTGCCTTTACCTTCTTTAATTTTAGAATTATTCTGTTGGAGATGGTTGTGGGATATTTATTAATTAATTGTTTTAGGAGATGAAGCCATTACGAGGAGATCCAAAAGCTTGAGGAACTGATTTTAACCTGCTTCATGGATTATCTATTTTAGTTCGGGCGTTTTGCAACTCCTTTCGGCAAAACTATATTGCCTTCAAAAAAAATTTTACTCACACACTTTTGTTTTTTTTTTTTTAGAATAAAATATGGACAAATTGAATACTGATTTTTTTATTTTTTTGTCATTTACAGAATGTGACACTAATTTAAAAAACAAAGCATTTTTTTTAGGGGAAATAACAGAGCATGTTATTCCACTTGAAGATGTGCAAGTAATTTATCTACAAGTTTCTTTTCATTTTTGGATTGGACTAACACATTTTTACAGAAATATAAACTCAAACAATCAAAATAAGATTTTGAAATTTTTTGCGCAATCAACTTCAATTCTCCCGATTCTCTTGCTAAAGTAAGATATGAAGGGTTTCTTTTTCCTTTTATCAGAGTTGAGTTTTTTTTTTTAATGTAGTTTATTAAAAATCATAATAAATTAAAAGTACAATTATAACCTTGGACAATTATAACCTTTACCGGAAATAACACAAGATTTAAAGTTAGGTTGATACTGGTCAAATTCATATAGTAAAGGTTGCAATTTAATAAAAAAAAAATAGTACAGGTTGAAAATTGAAAAAAAGTAAATAGTATAGGTTGCAAATTGATATTAACCCTATATATAATATTAAAAAAATAAGTCGAATTGATTTTAACAATTAGACCGCCGGTCCAACCGGTGGCCTATCCGGTTTGATCACCGGTCCGATTATAAAAACACTGCTCTAGTCCTCCCTTTATTATAAAGGCAAAGTATTATGTGAATGATACAGACAGTAAATTTTATGGTAAACAACAATTTATTTTAAGTATTTTGATATTTGATTTTTTTAGAGATAAATGACATAAAATACTGTATATGAACTAACACGACAATGTATATGAACTAACACCACACTATATATGAATTAACACCACACGTAGTATGTCACAGTGTATAAAACAAAATCATATTGTATATGAACTAACACTACACAACGAAATGTGTGTTACTGAGTGAAATAAAATATATCGTTCACGAAATTATTTCTGTGAGTATTACTCACATAATATCTACTCTTATTATAAATATAATTATTAAAAGCATCTCCTATCCTATATTATTTGAAATTTGTCATTTTCAACCATAATTTATTATAAATAAAATAATTATATATTAATTAATTAAAGACATTTCGAATCATATATATTTCATTTAAAGTAGGTTTTTCATTTTAATCCTAATTTTCCATAAATATACTTTTACAATTAGCTGAGGGCATTTCTATTCTTACTCACTTCTGTCCAACTCTTTTTTATAAATATAATTATATAATTAATCGAAAATATAGTTACAACTTGTTTGTCAATATAATTAAATGCTTTTGTAGTCTATAATTAATTTTTGTTGTTGTTGTGTTATTTAATTTTTTTCTTTGACTTTTACTATTAATAATTATATAGGAGTATATTTTATTTTTGTCATTTGAGATCTTACGTAAATTATGGATACATGACCACAATTCACCTATAATAAAAAATTATAATTATTCATATCCCAAAATCTTCTAAATATACTCCATTTGTTAACTATATCCATTAATTCTTATAATATTCTTACTCAATCAAAACAAAAAATAACATATTCCCACCTTTTTCTCTACTTAAAAAATGTAACAAAATATCTTTGACTCTTCCTTAATTTGTAAAAAATCATAAAAATTGAATATATTTTGAAAAATATTAAAAAAATAACAAATTTTTAAAAAAATATATAAACTAAAACATCAATTTAGTAAAATATAAAACTTCATAAATCTTAAAAAAATTAAATTATTAGATGTATCAATAAAATTTAAAATATATTAAACTTTTAAAATCAATAAAAAATACAAAACAGAAAAAAATAAAATAATAATAATAACAATAAATAATTAAAAAACTAAAATGAATCTTCATAATAATTAAATTAAGTAGTATTTGAATAAAATCATTTCAACTTAACTAAAATCTTAAAAAATTAAATAAATCAAGTAAGATAAAAAATAAGTTTAAAAGAAAATTTGAATATATATATATATATAATCAACAAAATCTTCAAAAAATATTAGGCTTAGAGATGTAAATGAGTCAAGCTATTCACGAACTATTTTGGTCTAGTTCGAAAAATATTCATTTGAGTTTGTTTGTCAAATTTTATGAGTCGAGCTCGAGCCCGTATTCGAGTTGGATTATTTTATTTAGACAAGTTTGAGCCTGGTGGTATTTGGTTTGAATGCTCGCGAACAGGCTCATTTATAAATTTTGCGAACAGTCTCATTTATGAAGTTCACAAACAGACTCATTTATGTATTTTACGAACAAACTCGATAATAAACTTACGAATATACTCATTTATGAAGCTCACAAATAAGCTCATTAATAAGCTGACGAACCAGCTTCTCAACCAACTCATTCATAAGCTCGCAAACAAGTTTATAAGTAAGCTCAATTCAAGCTCATTAATGACTTCTTATTATATATATTAATGCCACAATTAATGATCAAACTATGCACATCTCACGTAGATAATAGTAATACAGCTATCTACTCGTAGGTCATTATCTATATTATAGAACTGAACATTATCATACATAATGTAACTTTATTTAGTAATTAAAAATTTAAAAATTAATGAGAATTTTAAGATTTAAACTGCAGACTTTTTTGAGATTTTAAAAATAAGAATCATAATTTAAAAAAGAGATTAATAATTACGTACTGTGAGTTAAATCAATTAAGTAATTATATTAAAATAAAGTAAAAATATCACAATAACATATATTTACACGAAATTCTATGTATTACGTTTAGTATTCACAAAATTAATTTTAAAATTTAAAATTATTATATCAGAATCAGAGATGTAATAATGTTAAACCAATTTATTATAATTACATCATAATACGTGCTAAATTTCACAAATTCTAATATGCATCATGCACATGATATGAACTTGAATTTTTAAGCTTAATTTTTTTTTTTTCAAAACACACCCTCTCTTGCTTTAGAGAAAATTCTAAGCCTACAAAATAGTTTTGACAGTAGGCATGGAATAGACTTTGATCCTTAAAAATCTTCAGAGGGTCTTTGAACACTGCATCAACTAGCAGTGAAGGGGAGTGTTTGTGAGATCTGCTGAGAGTTCAAAGTAGACTCAAGATAGGGGAAAAGACCCTGCTGAACCTCAAAAGAAGATGGAGATACTTACTAGACCAAAATCAAATGGAAAGACTAGTTTAGCTAAGTCACCTTCTGACCCTCAGACTAGTAGTTCTAACCCCTCGTAGAAGAACTAAACCAAGAGGAAGAATCATGAGCTCAGTTACCCCCAGTCTAGATTACTTCCTAGGGGACAATCTCAACTGAGAGTAAACAGGCTTGAACCTCATATCAGGAGACCTGACATGAGAGTTCAATACAAGAGACCTAGTCCATATGTGCCCTATGGAAGAGGTCGATCTACCTCTTATCAACAGTACCAGCTGCACCAATACCTCAAATGAGCAGGAGGAATTTCAAGCCACCTGCCCCCAAGATGACTAACACTTATAGTTAGTCTACTCCAAGGGCAACTAGGGAGGTGACTCTCTATGTATAGATGTTTATGGAAGACAAATTAGTCAATCCAAAGTAATTAGGAGTGTTAAGAAGATTTGGATCCCAAAATGTACATTTAACCAAATAGGACCAAATACAAGATGGGTACCTGAAGCTTGATTATACTGCACGTAGGATTGGATCCTTACGGAGTTTGGAACTTAGATAGTAGTAGCTCAAGGCATATGGCTGGCAAAAAAAATCTACTAAGAGACTTCACTAAGAAAAGGGGACAACAGGTAAACTATGGGGACAACTCCAAAGGAATTACTAAAGGATATGAGACTCTTGTTATAGGGTCAGTCCAGGTACCAATTATTTATCCTATGTCAGTGGACTTAAGCATAATTTGCTCTCTATAAGTCAATTCTGTGACAAAGGAAACAATGTTAAGTTCTCAAGTAATCTGTGTTGTGTAAAGAATGCTTCAACCTTACAAGTATTACTAACTGGGTCAATGAAGGGTAATGTTTCTCTTGCACATTAGAGACCATGCCCCACTGAAACCTGCCTAATTGCTAAAAGTTCAAGTGACATGAATTGGCTATGGACAAAAGACTCAACCACTTGAACTTCAAGACACTGAACAAAATAGCAAGGCATGGTCTAGTGGGAGGAATTCCCAATGAAGCGTTCAACAAAGATCACATCTGCAAAGCTTGTCAAGAAGGAAAGCAAGTCAAATCATCTTTCAAAGAGACGCAAGCACCTTCCACTAACATGTACAGGGTCCTTCAATTACTACATATGGATCTTTTTGGACCTATCACACTAGCAAGTCTCAATGGAAGGAAGTATATACTGGTAATTTTTAATGATTTCTCCAGATTCACCTGTGGGGTTTTCTTATCTAGTAAGAAGGAGACTCAACTCAGGCTACCTGAACTTCTAAAAAAGTTGAACAATGAGAAAGGCCTAACCATTGTAAAAATAAGATCAGATAAAGGTACTGAATATATACATTTCATTATTTCTGACTTTTGCAATGAGCTACCTCTGTAGCAAGAACTCCTCAACAAAATGTAGTAGCTGAAAGAAGGAATAGAACCTTAAAGGAAGCTGCCAGAACCATGCTTGCAGATGCTCAAATACTTAAAAGGTTCTGGGCAGAGGCTATTCACACAACCTGCTATTCCCAAAATAGATCCATGCTCACAAAATCTAAAGGCAAAACCCTCTATGAGCTATGGAATGGTAGAAAATCTCGGTTATCTTATATCTATGTGTTTGGATGCAAGTGTTTTATTCACAATAATGGAAAGAGTCAGTTAAAGACCATTGATAGCAAGACTGATGAAGGAATATTTCTTGGATATTTTTAAGTCAGTAGAGTCTTTAGGGTCTATAACCTCAGGACACTTGTTATGGAAGAAACACCTCATGTTGTATTTGATGAATCTACGTTTGAGTATAGAAAAGGACAAGCTAGTGAAGAGATCATTAAAAGAATGACCCGACTAAGCCTAAAAGAGTCAAAGAACCCTGAGAAATATGTGGATGTCTACCTACCAACATGAAACAACCTTGATGACGCAAGAGGGGATCGGAATCAAGCACACATTGGAGGCAACCAGCCTGAAGAAGTCTCAAGAGAAGAAATTGAGTTGAATGACACAATCCCAGCTCCTTAGGTAACTTCTGTCAATGAAGAAGCTAGTACAGCTGAGACATAATCAATCATAGCCATGGAAGAAGAGCTCAACCAATTCACCATAAATCAAGTTTGGGAGCTGGTGGAAAAGCCCCAACATACAAATATTATAGGAACCAAGTGAGTGTTCAAGAACAAGAAGGATGAAAATGATTTCATTGTCAGGTTCAAGACTAGGCTAGTTGCAACGGACTACTCTCAAGTTGAAGGATTTGATTATGATGAAATCTTTGCACTAGTGGCAAGATTAGAAGCCATCAAGCTATTTCTTGCATATGCTGCTCACAAGAGATTCATAGTCTACCAATTAGATGTCAAGAGTGCTTTCCTCAATTGAGTATTGAATGAAGAAGTCTATGGGAGCAGTCATCTGGATTTGAAGAAGGAAACAAGGTGTATAGACTGAGAAAGACTCTCTATTGTCTTAAGCAAATAAATGTTTCTTTTTTTAGTAGCGTGCAAATTTGTGTGGGACGTCCAAATATGGAAAGTGAGCAAATTCCCGAGGGACATGGGGAGCACTAACCAGATTGATATACCTCCACCAATACAGATCACACAAAACCTACTCAACTGAACGTAAAATATTATATAGATCATTTTTATGATATGAATTATTTTGTAATACAAAAGTTTTTTATGATTTTTTTTTAAAATTTATTGAAAAGTAGTATGAATAATTTTTACACAAAACCCACCCTTAACTAAAACATGAACCAGATCGATATGCGCGGACCAATACACATCTAGTCTAATACTTCATTTCTATTTATTATTGCCAAACCCTTTGGCGAAAACAATGTATGCAGTTCAAGAATTATTAACAGCTGAAATAGTAAAACAATCTAATTAACGTAGAAAAGAGTTAAAGTGAATAGACACGTATGGGTTCTAATGTGACCCTATGAACACAGAAATCCTAATTTCTAATTAAACAAGACATCTAAAATGGATAAATATTAGGCCACTAAAATAAAAAGATCTAATCCGGTTCCACTAAAATAAAATACTTTACTATAATGTTTTTTTCTATCTTTATGCACTTTACTTTTTTCTTTTTTTTTTTCATCACAATTTTATAATAACATATTATATTTTTTAGAACACTAATATAAATTTTCAAGTGGTAAGGAGGGCAAAAGGTGGATGATATGCATAGGAGTAAAATGTTTTTTTTTTATCATAACTTATTGAGTGTCCAAATTTAATTTTAAAAATTTTAATTCTTAGTTTTTTGTTCTGTAACTCTTTGGGTTTGTTCAATTTTGATCATATTATTATCGAAAAAGTAATAATATTATTTTTAGTATACACTGTGTACATGATGGTTGAATTTAAAACTTTTCGACATTGTTGCTGATATTTTATTATTTTTTTTAGAATTTCAGAGACATGAAAAAAAAATTATATTATTTGACAACCATATCAGCATGGTTATAAATAAATCTCAAAATCAACCACCATGCATGCCTACCGTGCGTAGCAAAAAGATCATCTTATTTTCACTTTTTTTTTGGTAAAAATGGAACCAAAATTTAACAACCCAAAAAGTTATGAGATCAAAATCTAAAAATCAAAATTTTTTAAATTAAAATTGAACATTCAATAAATTATGAGAATTTTTTTTCTCACATGTATATAATCAGTTTGCGTAAGAGAATTATTCATTACATGCAAGATCGTTATGAAACGTTGAGGATGGCGATGCTTACTATATTAGAAGGGGGTTTATCTGCGTTTATAATATTTAATTAATTTTTATAGTATTTGATAAAGTAAGATATACATTTGACAATTTATAAAATGACTCAATATAATTTATATGAAAAAAATAAATTAAAATATTCTGACTTATTTTTTTCACTAGCTCTACTTCTACGTATCTGTCCCACCTCCAACTCTATGTAAACATGAAAAATAAAAAAATATTTATTTTAAAAAATATAATAACTTATAGAAAATGATAAATATTTAGGAGCGAAGAGATTTCTAAGTAAAATTTGTATAAGCGTATTTCGTTAATTAATATTTGTCATAATATTTATTTAAAAAAATTGTATGAAACCGCCTCATTACATGAGATTGCACAAAAAATGGTAATAAGTTTTTATGTAAATGTAACAATATTTTTAAAAATATTGATAGTCATTTTTAATAGTATTACTTTTTGAAAATTGATAGTCATTAATGAGACGTGATCACACAAGACTTATTCTTTAATCATTCAATAATGCATTAACTTATAAAGTAATATACACTCAATTCAATACGTTTGTATAATTTTTAAGGTAAATTGCACAAATGATCCCATGAGAATTTGTGTTCGTGAATTTGGTTCTATTTTTAAACATAAATGGTCTCATAAAATTTTTACGTTAAAATTAATAGATTAATATGGGACAGAATTTGTTGAGAACAAATTTTTATTGTACCATATGTATAATTTATTTTAATACGTGGGACCATATATACTAAAAAAATAAAAAAAAGAACGCAATATCAAATCTATTGAGTACAAACTTTTATACCAATCATGCAATTTACCTGCCATAGCTAGTGATTGAACGTAATAATATAAATGTAAATGCAATTTCAACCGATAAACAATAAAGTTTCACAAGATAATTTATGCATTAATTTTTATTTTTATTTTAAATTAGTAACCAATTTAAATACAAAATTTTACCGCGTGTCATTCAAGCAAGAAAGAAAATGCCATGCATGTATAGACAATTTTTATGTTTCCAATAGTTCTGACGGAATTTAAAACTTTAGCAGTTTATAAATTAATTAATTAATTAATTAATTAAGATTTTATGTTTCCAATGGTTCTGACGGAATTACCCCCACATAATTATATATAATAGAAAAGCAACAAAATTTTCAATTATTAAAGTCTCTTATATTTTATTTTACAATGGTTAGACAGGTGTCATTTAACCAAGAAAGAAATCGAGGCATGCATAGATACTCTAAATATTTATGTTCCCAATTAATTGTTCTGACGGAACTACCCCCGGCCCTCACGACAGAGAAGCAACAAATGTTTCAATTATGGAAGTCGTTCGAACTCAGACACACTTCACCGCCCATGACTTACTCAAACTTAACTCCACTATATATAATAATTAATTTATAAATTTATTTTATTTTATTTTTTGAGCATGATTGGTACGAGCATGAGGTGAATGAAAATTAATGTAGCTAAAAGGAATGATTTCATAAATAAACAGAGGTGTAAAAGGAATGGTTGTGAAATTATGGATCTAAGCTTTAACTATTTGAGCAAGATTCAAAATTATTGAGAAATTACTTTTTTTAGATTTAGATGAACACAATATTGTAGAAAATAAGAAAAATATTCAAAACAGCTCAAGAACAAAGAATTTAGATGGTTCGATCAATTGATCTACGTCCATAGATTGAAGTTCTTCACTTTCACTAATTAATTGATGAGTAACTGTTTACAAATTACAATGCTTTAATCTCACTTGGTGGTTCAAGTTATAAATCTCTTATTCGAATACACACACACACACACACATATATATATATATATATCATGAACCCTAATTCTTTTAACCAAATAACCAATCCGTACCCAACCAACGGTTGCAACTCCAAGAATAACCGATGAAAGTCCAACAGAATTATTCCTCCAACGGCTTGAAATAACCAAGTCTACCACCGAGATTGAGGTCGTCTCCGTTCTTCTCAGTTAGTTATGTACATTAGTAAGTTCATAACTGCCAACTTAGGATAGTTTAAAGAACGGCCCAACTGAAGTGACTCAGAAAATCGGTGTTTTCAGCACAGGATAAAGTAATCCAGGACTGACACTTTCAGGTAACTGAGCTTTCAGTAAACAAGTGTCTTCAGGATCTGAACACTTAGGAAGTGAGTCCGGTGCACTCAGACTCAGTATCAAACATTTGTTCAAGCTCAGGATTAGAACAATTCTCAATTTTCATTTTCAAGATTAAAACTCAAAATTCAGGATTCAAACTCAGCTTAGCTTTTACACATTACAATTCCCTACCTCAAAGTAAGTGAGTTTCCCCATTCCATTCTTCAACTTAGAAACAACTTATTGTACATCTCATGAATGTAACTTGATCAGCTCCAAATAGTATTTTAATTTGGATGTAGGTAGGACTTTTGTCAACATACTAGTTGCATTGTCTTCAGTAGATACCGTTTGCACTGAAATCACTTTCTTCTCCACCACATCTCTCACAAAATGAAGCTTGACATCAATATGCTTGGATCTTTCATGAAAGACCTGATGCTTGACTAAATGAATTGTGCTCTGGTTGTCACACTAAACTGCAACTTCCTTTTGCCTTATTCCAAACTCTTTAGTCATATCTTTAAGTCATATTTCTTCCTTTACTGCTTCAGTCATGGCAATATATTCAGCATCAGTGATTGAAAGTGCTACCACTGATTGGAGTACTGCTCTCCAACTTATTGTTGTACCATATAAAGTAAATACATAA
>JAPKLY010002393.1:11016-25534 GCA_026898435.1 Prunella vulgaris | reverse complement strand
AGTACAATTTCAACTAACAAGTAACACAACGAGTAATCTTTTTGTACCATAAGTGTATATCTTTGAACTAATTTTCTTATTTTATATCTAATCTAGTAATTTAAAACTAAAATAGATAATATCTTGCAAAACTTTTATTTTAGTAGTAATTTAAAACTAAAAATTAAGGAAATAACCTAATAGTATTACTCTTTTGTGAGGATGGTACTAGAAAATAACCTAATAGTATGTAATACTAGACTGAGTAGTTCCTAATACCATCTTCACAAAAGAGTGATACTATTAGGATCACAATATCAATACTTGTAAATAGAATCATTAAATCATTAATCAAATTGATAATCACACACCAAATCACTAAATTTATCATAACATGGAGTTTTGGTAAACATTAGTGTTGGTCCCGAAATGAGTATAATCAGTATATGGGGGGGGGAATACACTGATGTTAGATTTTTCCGAAAGACAGAAAAATACTCTAACACGCTCAGTCGGGAATATCCTGAATTACTCAGTAAACTGAAGGTTCTCAGGGGCAGCTGGGAAAATTCATTAACGAGTCAGATAAGCTTAGTGTGAGTAATGTGCTCAGAAGCTCAGTAGAGATAACAAACCTACTAACCGCTCGGAAGCTAGTCAGTTGGACTACTATCTCAGTAAGCTAGAGTACGTGCGGAAAGTGAGCCCTTAGTTTCTACTCATTTTAGTTTCTGAAAATGTTTCTCTCAGTTAGCTTAGTAAACGGTGGTTAAGGCTGGTGCCCAGTATTCAGATTCAGGATGATTGATTCAGCCTGAATATTAAAACAATGCAGTATGTTCTGTTTAATATGAATGACAATTATGATCCTGAACTCAAAAGTAAATCAGCACACAAGGGTGTTTTTAACGTAGTTCGGAGATAACCAACTCCTACGTCCACGACCTGATTGAACAGGAAGCTATCCTCAAAACCCTGAGGATAGGTAATTGGTTTTTACATGCCAAGGGACACGAATAG
The DNA here is from genome assembly GCA_026898435.1 of Prunella vulgaris. Classification (NCBI taxonomy): domain Eukaryota; kingdom Viridiplantae; phylum Streptophyta; class Magnoliopsida; order Lamiales; family Lamiaceae; genus Prunella; species Prunella vulgaris. The sequence continues at coordinate 24,535 of JAPKLY010002393.1, read as the reverse complement.
CCAACTTCCTCTCTTAGGAACTGACCCCTGGGCGTTTTACAAGTCCCAGTCCTTCTAACCAACCAATCTTATACCCTGAGTGGTTTGGTATTCTTGGTTTCCAACTAAGATAGCTCTAGCAATACAAAACAATGCTAAGGATAAGAGCTATCGATCTAAGCAAAATACAGAGTGAATCCTACTACAACACTATAGAAATTTAATTAGAGTGTTGTTCAAAGTATGCTTTGAGTGCTTGGATTCTTGAGAGCTTTCTCTTTTAAATTTCTCGTTAGCCTTGAATGGGTGCAAGACTCTCCATATTTATAGGCAAGATTCAGAATAGATCCATTGGAGGAGATCTACCCAAATATTTCCTATTTTAGGGTGGTTGCAGGCTAGATGTACTATTGACCTAATTGCCATGCTTAATCTGGCAATCTTTGTCCCGCCGCCTGCAACTCTGAAACGCATTGAATGCTGCATTAACTGTTGCGCAGACTCCGTACATGCGTGTCGAAAGATCATTGGCTCTCCGTACAAACAGCTAGTTGACCTTCTGATATTCGTCCTTCCTCGTAGATTCAAAGTTCCGAGTCTCTTGTCAATAACTCAGGTGGAATGTTTGTCTTTAGTGGAGTCCACTGACATTCTCTTTGTCTCTCAGATGTTAACATAAATGTTAACTGTCCCATAGCATGAATAACCTTTTTGCTTTGGACTTACATGGATCAGGTAAACTTAACCAATGCCTAAGTCAGGTCTTATGTGCATTCAGCACAGCCTGATAGGTTATTCAGCCCAGTATGTGTAACCTTTTTGCTTTGGACTTACATGAGTCAGATAAACTGACTCAAGGCCTAAGTCAGGTCTTACGAGCATTCAGCTCGGCCTGATAAGTTACACTTACTCTTCACTGACTGTGTTCTGTCCTGAGCATGCTTAGTGTACTCAGTAGAAGCATCAGCCAATGGTACTTCCGGATTGTCTTCAGGATGGATATTCACACTTCGGACATCAGCTTCAGTTCAGGCAATCTTCAGGGAGACTGACTCTGACCTTCTTCAGGGCGATTTGGACTTCAGACTTCAGGATATTGATTCAACTCCAATAGTCTTCAGTCTTCAACACGTTCCCCCAGAACTGAATCCCTAACCTGACTATCCTGAACTAGACAATCCTTAACTACTGTACTTAGACAAATTCATCAGGGGTTTTGGGATCTAATCAAAACATTCAGATTGTCCCAACAATTTCCCCCTTTTTGTTGATGCCAAAACCCTTAAGCAAATTCCTATTCATCTATACAACCAACTGACTTAGTCAGTGAGAATAACTCAGTACCACCTGACAAACTAGGCATTTAGTCTATAAGATGAAAACAAGGAATGAGTTAGTACAGTTCTTGATATGGAATGTAGAAAAGTAAAGTCAAGAGAAAACAAGAAGTTGTACTCAGGAAAAAGATTAACTTCATTGACTGGTAGAAAAAATTACAAGGTGTCCTGAAGCTATTACAATTTTCCTGATAACTACTCCTCATCACCATCCCACTTGGCAATTGGGATTTCATACATGTCTAACACTCGGATCATGACCTGCCTCATCTGACTGGAATCTTTCAGCACATTCAGCATTGTTTCGACTCGCTTTGCCTCTTCCTGAATAGCTGTCCTGTCGAGTTGTTTTGACTTCCCATAGAGTGGTGGAGGATACTTGATGAAATCATGCGGAGTGATCTCGACCATAGCAATGTCAGCCTGCCTGACAATTTTGAACCAGAGATCCGGATACTCCGTCATCATCCATTGGTGCATGATTGATTCCTTCGAGTCCTACACGTTATCCCACAACCTGACCACATAGCACAAGTATGACCTCCTGTTCCTTGCCGGAATCCAATTTTCCAACATCTCTATGGGGATGAAATTCTCCACCGCCTGAGTTGGAAGAGGACCTTGATCCGGAGAGACAACCATCTTTCTCTGAGCTTTCTTCCTAGATCCGGAAGCCACCTTCTTCTGCTTCTGAACCTGCGAAGAGAGATAGTCGTTGCTTTCCTTCAGGCTTCTGACCTACCAGTGAAGTGAGATCTCCCTCATTTTCACCTGCTTCTCGGCTTTTGACATCACCACCTTCGCCTGAGGGGTTGATCCCGGATACATGGATTCCTCCATCTCCTTAAACAGAGACTCGTTCGACTCTTCAGAATGCCTCACCCTTTTCGGATCAGATTCCGATTTAGGTTCATTGGCGGCTGCAGCAGCAACTGACCTCGTTCGCTTGCGTTCAGTAGCTTGTAGTTCAGGGGGGAAATTCTTTTTCTTGGTCTTCTTTGCTTCCGACACTCCTTCCCCCTTTTTGACATCATCAATGTTGATTTTGCCGACTACTTCACCAACCTGACCTGCAAGCATTTGGAACTCATTGGTCTTCTCCTTGTCCGCCGATTCGAGCTTCTCAATCCACTCGACAAACCCCCTAAGGTCAGCACTCAGATCGGTCACTGTAGTGTGATGAGCCTTTTTCAATTCTGATCCCAACTCCTTACAGACTGACTTCACCTCGGTTGAAGCCTTGGCATAGACTTCGTCCTTCAGCGTTGTTAGCTTGGAATCAAGCTCAGTGTGAGAAGCTTTCATCTCTTCGATCGGTTCAACACGAATCTGGGCCTTTAACTCATCTCTGAAGGAGGCAAGTTTATCCTCCAACTTCTGATTCAGGAAGATTTCCTGCTCTTTATGGTGTTTAGAGTCAGCATTTTGCAATCAGACAGAGCCTCCTGAATCTGACCAACTGCAGTTGTGATCTCCACACCGTGAGTTATACTTTGACCTGCATTGACGTCGAGTCCTTCTTTGAACGCACTGAACATCTCGTCCTGATCCTTTTGATATTTCTTCATTCGTTTGTTAATAATTGATTCGTAGACTTTGTAGTGATTAACTCTCGAACTCATAATGTTGATTTGACGGTGCATGGCATCATTAGCGCACGACCACATTGCTTTGCGCTGAATTTTGCCTCCTAGAACAGGAATGAGTTCATCAAGGTCCTCTCCCGAAGCCTCAGCAATCCCGGACCCAGGGAGTGCATCCTTGGCCGATGCACTAACCAAGTCAGTCGCATCTTGCTGATCATCGTCAGCAATCGTAATCACCTCCTTGGCGGCTTCTCTTTCCTCCATCTCTTCATAAATGTTCTCCTTCTCCGTCTCTCGCTCCTTCTCCTGAGCAACGTCCGGAGCAGACTCAGGCACCAGAGCTAGTGCCAACTGACTTCCATCTGTTGCTGGCTCAGTGGAGGAAGCCAGTGGAAAGATTTTCCTAACTACCTTCACAAAGTCAGGAATTTTGATAAGCTGATTCAGGGAGGTTACCTCAAATCTACATCCCCTAGCGTTTCCCACCCTCTTCTAGCTCCAAGCAACCTGATTTCAGGATATGTGGCTCTTCTGAATTGAGCATATGTGCGCAATTACACTACAGCTTCTTTCTCAGCATCCTGTAGGTCAGGGAATTTCCTCTCCACTAGCTCCAGTGATTGACCTCGAGCCAATATCTCAAAACCGGACCAACCCTCCTGGTCAGGAATTGGAACTGGCCGTGGAGGTTCAGGTGAGACCTGTTTGTCAGCCTTAAACCGCTCATTATGAGCCTCCGATTCAGCCTGCTGCTCTTCCTCACCCTCTGGAGCATTCTCCTGAACATCTACATCAGCATATTCGGCTGCGACAGATAGAATCTGTTCATTAGCTTTCTCTTGCTCATAGACAAAAGTCAGTTCTGGTAAGGTGTCAGGAACTGCGGGTACAACAGAAATGGGAGCAACATCTTCCGGAACTGCAGATTTTTCCGGTTTTCCTGACTTCTCAGCAACCTTGGTATACTTGATGATTAAGGACTGCTTCGCCATTGGGGCTGAGATGGAAGACTTTGCCTTGGTGGGCTCGCTTGCCTGAGCCTGAGCCACCTCAGCTAGTTCCTCAGCATCGGACTTCTGTGCAGGAGCTTTCTTGGCGGTTCTCCTCTTCTTCACTACAGTGTCAGATAAAGATCTGAAAATGTCCACTTTGCTTGGTAGCTCAATGTTGTTGTTTAGATCAATATCTCTGAAAACAAGCTTCTTATCTAGTATCAGGGATATCTTGGTGCCATAGTGCATCTTGTTCTTAAACTTAGCGTATCCCTCAGAAGTCCGCTCAATTTTCTTAAGCTCGGCCACAATCATGCCCAGAAAATACTCCTCCCAGTTAAAAGTATGACTGGCACTTTGCTCAATGGCCATCATGATGTTCAGTTTAGGGCATGAAATCTGCTCCAATCCTCCGGTACACCCCATCACTGCCTGAGTTGTCAGATCAAAGAAGTGCCTAGGAGTAGGTTTCAGCACTGATTTGGTCAGACTAGCTTTCACCAGCACCTTCCCTTCGCAGAGTGGGTTGATATACTCTTATTCATCCCCCATCCCTTGATCCTTAGGAACCACCCCAGAGTTAGGCAGTTCAAAGGTGCTCCTTATCAATTCCCTAAGGTTTAGAGTGGTCCACTTATGATTAACCCTAGATTCACCCTTCTCAACAACCGATTCAGAAGTAGGAATGCACGTCTGCCACTCCCCAGCACTGTTCTTTACCATCTTTAGATAGAACGCCGCTACGAGCCTGGGGTAAAGGTGAACTGGTCCGGTGGAGAGCGATTTGAGAAGCCCAGCCTTCTCGAGCATCTCCTTGAGAGGCAGAAGGTCAGCGTGGTTCGAGGAGAAATCTGCCACGGGCTCCCATGCAATTGAGTCCTTTAGTAGGAATAAGTTTTCAAAGATGGTCTTAGCAGACGGTGAAGCCATGTATGAAGATATGAGGGTTAGAAGAAGATGAATTGCAGAGGGAGAATATAAATATGGTAAGAGAAATTTTGAGTGCGTAAAAGACGCAAGGTAAATAACTCCCTATATTTATATAAAATCGGTTTTCAAATGAACGACCCTGATTAAAAGACCTTAGAAATTCGACGATTTAGATCAAAACAGAAAATGCGTGAATAGATATGATGCATGTCAGAGTATGTTCGGTAACTGTTCCCGCCCACTTTGCATTTAATGCATGTCAGAGTATGTTCGTATTTATTTCAAATAATTTGCAATAAATAATAACTGAATATTAATGAATGGCTGAGATTACATGACAAGGAGATTTGATTTGACAATACGGCAAACAGTATCAAGGATGATGTAGGCAAGATATGATGACTCAAAATAAATCAGGAAACATACCAGTCAGTCAGATTTGTATTCTGACTGATACCACATGTGACCTATTAGGGTGACAAGCCCTGAATTCAGTGTCCTGAATCTTAGTCAGTCTATACTGATCATCCCTTTCATACTGAAAGTTCCCCTTTCAACCATTCACTCTCTCTCTGAGATTCCTTCATCCTGAGTCCTAGTTAGTCATTCCCCCTGACCTTATGCATTCTGAACAGAGATTCAGACTGAATCTCCTAAGCCTGGGTCAAGGAGTCCTAACTCTACTGACAACTCAACAAACCTGCTTTCAGGCAAAGCCTTAGTCAGGATGTCAGCTCTCTGCTTATTAGTTGGGACTCTCTCCATCCTGATGTCCTTCTTCTCAACATGATATCTTATAAAGTGGTGCCTGATGTCTACATGCTTACACCTTGTGTGTAAGACTGGGTTTTGGGATATGGCAATGGCACTATTGTTGTCACAATAAATTGGGACTTCAGATGCCTCTATTTGGTAGTCTCTCAGTTGTTGCTTCAACCAAATGATCTGGGAGCATCAACTTCCTGCCGCCATATACTCAGCCTCAGTTGTAGACGTTGCAACACTGGTTTACTTCTTAGAAAACCAAGAGATCAGTTTACTCCCTAGAAACTGATATGTGCCTGTGGTTGATTTCCTATCAAGCCTACAGCCTCCATAATCTGCATCTGAATATCCAGTCAGTTCTAGGTTGTCATCAGAGGGATACCAAAGTCCTAAATTGACTGTACCTCTCAGGTATTTCAATATCTTTTTGGCACTCCCGAGATGACTCTTCTTCGGATCAAACTGATACCTTGCACAAACTCCGACTGCATAAGTGATGTCAGGACGACTTGCAGTCAGATACAGTAAAGATCTAATTAGTGCCTTATATTCAGTCTGATTCACTGAGGCTCCTTCTTTGTCAGGATCCAGCTTCTCATTTGTGTTCATGGGAATACGTGAGAATTTGTTGGACTGAACTCCAAATTTTTGAATCAAGTCCCTCGCATACTTGGACTTATTTATGAAAATTCCGGAATCAGATTGCCTGACTTGGAGACCCAGAAAGAAGTTCATCTCTCCCATCATTGATATCTCAAACTTCCCAGTCATCAGCTTGGAGAATTTCTCACAAAGCTTCAGAGTTGGAGATCCAAATATTATGTCATCCACATAAATCTGGAGCACGAGAATGTCTTCCCCTTCGAAAGTCTGGAAGAGGGTCCTGTCCACTGTTCCTTTTACGAACCCGTGGTCTATCAGGAACTGGGAAAGTGTATCATACCAAGCCCTCGGAGCTTGCTTCAGGTCATAAAGGGCTTTCTTCAGGTGATAAACTTTGTTACCAACTTTGAACCCTGGAGGTTGTTCCACATAAACCTCCTCGTTCAGTACACCATTCAGAAAAGCACTCTTTACGTCCATCTGATACACATTGAACTTCTTGAATGTTGCATAAGCCAAGAACAACTTGATTGCTTCCAACCTTGCAACTAGAGCAAAGGTCTCATCATTGTTGATCCGTTCGGCCAGAGAGTAACCTTTAGCTACCAGCCTGGCCTTATTCCTGACAACATTCTTCTCATCCCTCTTGTTTTTGAAGACCCACTTGGTGACAATAACATTTTGACGCCTAGGTCTCTCAACTAACTCCCAAACCTGATTCCGCTCAAACTGATTGAGCTCATCCTGCATGGCTAGGATCCAGTTGGGGTCAGCTAGAGCTTCTTTTATGCTCTTAGGTTCCTGATCACTCAGGAAATAACAGAACATAGCACTCCCGCCAAAGGACAACCTTGTCATGACCCCCTCATTGACATCACCAATGATGTCAGCCAATGTGTGATCATCTAGCCACCGTCTCCTGCTGAAGGCTGCACTGGGAGCCGCTGACGTTCCCTCGCTTGATCCTGAAACATTAGTCTCGACAATAACAGGCAAAGAGGAAGAACGAGCAAGAACAGGGGATACTGAGTCATTTCCTGAGGGTTGCACAATATCAGGGACATTGTTTCCCCCTACAGAGTTGGACTCAGTAACTGTCTCAGGTGCAGAAGCATCATCACCGACATTACGTACCTCAGGTTGAGTCTGTGCCTCCGTCTGAGACTCAACATTCTCTGAGGCTGGGGCTTGCGGAGGGTTGTCCTGAGGACCATCCTTAGCATTATCATCATCATCCCATCCCTTGGGAGCACTGACAAGTTTGATCTTGAATTCAGGATTCTTCAGGCTCAGTCTTGTCACCCTCTTGGTAACCCCCTCAGTGTCAGGACTTGGAACCTGTTTTCTACGCATAGATGCAGTTTCATCAAACACAACATAAGGTGTTTCCTCCACACAAAGGGTCCGACAGTTATACACCCTGAAAGCTTTGCTGACTGAGGAGTATCCTAAGAAAACTCCTTCATCAGACTTGCTATCAAAGGCTTTCAGCTGGTCTTTCCCATTGTTCAGGATGAAACACTTACACCCAAAAATATGGAAATAGGTAATGTGAGGCTTCCTTTTATTCCAAGATTCATAAGGTGTCTGAGCATGTTGTTTGTTCACCATAGATCGGTTCTGAGTGTAGCAAGCAGTGTTGATTGCTTCAGCCCAGTACTTCTTGGGCAGTCCTGACTCAACCAACATGGTTCGGGCAGCTTTCTTCAGGGTCTGGTTCCTTCTCTCAGCTACCCCATTCTGCTGAGGGGTCCTGGCTGCAGAAGTCTCATGAGCAATACCATGGTTAGTACAAAAGTCAGTTATAATAGAGTTAATAACTCTGTTCCTCGATCTGATCGGATCCTGACTATGCTCTGACCCTGTTCAGTACTCAATTACTTGAGTAACTCCGGAAGCTTGACCTGAGTCTCCTTCTTGTTCAGGAAGAAAATAACCCATGTGTACCTGGAATAATCATCAACAACAACAAGGGTATATTTCCTACCATTCATGCTGACAGGAGTAATCGAACCAAAGAGATCCATGTGCAGGAGCTGAAGCACTCTGTCAGTTGAGAAGGCCTCTTTCTCCTAGAATGAAGCTTTGGTTTGCTTGCCTTCCTGACATGCTTCGCACACGTGGTCTTTGCTAAAAACTTCATTAGGTAGACCATCTACACGAGAGAGTTTAGAAATTTTGTTAATAATCTTGAAGTTTAAGTGACTTAGGCGTTTATGCCAAAGCCAACTTAGCTCAGTAGAGCTCTTAGCTACCAAACAAGTTTCAGGAGAGCTGCTCTTAAAGTCAGCAAAATATATGTTTTCTCTCCTGACCCCTGTAATCAGAACCTGCAGTGTAGATTTGTCGTTGACAAAACATATATTAGATGAGAACTCTACACTATATCCTCGGTCACAAAACTGACTGACCGAGAGCAAGTTATGCCTAAGTCCCTCAACATATGATACATTAAGCACACGGACAGAGCCAACAATAAGAGTACCGAATCCCCTGGTGAAACCCTTAGAGTTATCACCAAAGGTTACCTGAAGGAGATCACGAAATCCGGTCATGTGCCTGGAATATCCTGAGTCCAAGTACCAGTCCTTCATCCGATCCTCCTTCCTCTTCTTGTAGCCCGCAGCGACCTGAAAAGAATCAGGCCTCAGGTACCCATCTCGTATTGTGTCCTACAGTGTCAGCCATACCCTTCGGGATCCAGATTTGTTTAACAATTCTGATGGCCTCAGAAGTGTAAACCTGTCTCCCTGAAACATCAACATACACTGTCCTCTTCTTCCTTTATGCCTGGGAAGTTGAGGGTGTATGAGTGTCAGCCTGAGGTTTAGGGGCCCTGGATTGATTCCTGGGGGAGGGCCCCCTGTTCCTCCTTGGCCTGGGTGCATAGGGCTGAGGTCTTTCCTGAGAAGGAGCAGCTCGGGCCTGACCTCTAGGCACTTGAGATCTGGCCAGAGTGTTATCACAGTCAGGTCTCCGTTACCTTTCAGGGGCCACTTGGTTCGTCTTTCTCCTTTGGGGATTGGGACGTTCCTAATGGGCCCTGTGCCCTGCCTGAGGCCTCTGGACCTCAGTAGTCCTTGGCCTTGCCTGAGGTTCCCTTCGGCCTGAGTTCCTCCTACCCTTAGCATTCTGAGGCCTAGCCTGAGAGGTGCTGGGGGAAGAATTCTTTTCAGCCTGAGGGTTCCTAGTCTGAGCCATGGAATTCCTTTGGTCCTTCTTCCTCGGCTCAGGATGAGGAGCCTGGGCCTTTCCCTTAGGTTTTAGCCTAGATTCCTCAGTCCTTTGCCTGACAGGTTCAGGCACTTTCTATTGGGAAATCCCTTATATTTTGATGACATTAAAAATAGTTGACCTTGGGAAGTCAGCTGGTGTCAGATCATATCAGCTGAGGATGGTCAGCTGAGGTGAAAGTCTTCAGTTGATGTCAGGTCAGCTGATGTCAGAACAGCTGAGGTACAAAAATCAGCAGAGGACCACCCAGATCAGCTGATATCAGATCAGCTGAGTCAAATCAGCTGAGGTCAGACCAGCTGAGGTGCAGAAATAAGACGAGTCCATATCAGCAGAGGCACCCAGATCAGCTGAGATCGTTCACGACAGCTATGACTCAACATACCAGTTGAGCCCTGAACATATCAGACGAGGACCACCAGCAGCAGCTGAGGTCATCTGAAGATGTTGTATAGAAGATATATTTACAGAAAGTTAATCAAGTCAAGAGGACAAGATCACAGTAACGGTTAGAAGATTTCCAGAATCATAGGCAATCAATCAAGTCAATCAGATTGAAGATCAAGCCAAAAATGGAAAAATATCAACCTGGAAATCAAGAATCAATCAATCACTCTGATTGATTGATTACATATTTATAGGGTTTCAAATCTTAGTCAACTCTAACGGCTAGTTTTTGTTACCTATAAATATGGGTACAAGAGAGAAAAATCACAACGTTCCTACGCGCAATTACACTAGCAGATAGGCTACAATATTTTCCTCTGTACAAAAACACGTTCACTCATATATTTTATTATTCCTTTGTAAGACCTTACAAAAGTTGATCAGTTAGTTGCAAGGTTGTTTGCACTAACAAGTTGTAAGAGAGATTTCTCTCGAAAGTTGTAAGGGAGTTAGTAAGTAAGTAAGAGAGCCCCTCAACTCCAAGTTGGACTGAGGATAGTGGATGTAGGACAGTTGGTCCGAACCACTATAAATCCTGTGTGTTTTTCTTGCTTTATTTTATTGCTCTAACTTGCTGCACTAAATAAAAGGTTTTCATTAAAAGGATTTAACTAAAAATGTTTCCGCACACTAAAATCACTGCGCACTCAGCTGATTGTAAAGTCAGCTGTTTTCAAAACAAGGAGACTCAAAGTCTTCTTTAGGGACCAACAAGTGGTATCAGAGCTGTGTGTCCTAAAGACCACAGCCTGAGAAGCTTTTAATGGTCACCAGGGCAGATCCAAATCCTTTTGAAAAATTCTTGTGTGTTATTTCTCCTAACACATTTTACAGGAATCATGTCTTACAACTTTGGCGTGAATTTTGACGAGGAGATGAACAAGATTATTCAAGATTTTGAGGAATACATCTCCACTGCAGATTCACCATCATCAGAGGATTTTTGCCTCATGGCTGACACAGAAGAGGTAGAAGCTGAAACCCCCTCTATTAGCTCATCTTGCTCTTCTACCAATTCTTTGGAGTCTGAGATGCAAAAGCTGCTCTTAGATCTCCAATCCTCTCTAAGTGTCTGTGCTAAACTAGAAGAGGAGAACTCAAGGCTAAAAGCTGAAGTCTCTCAGCTGACCCTCGAGAAAGGTCAGTCTGCTGATCTATTAGCTGAACCCACTTCCTCACAGACTCAAGAGTCAGAAGACTTAAGAGTCAAATGTGAGGAACAGGAACAGTTGGTAGCTACGCTGCTGGCTGAAAATCTTGGGTTGGAAGAGGAACACAAGCTATTAAAGGCTAAGTTCGTTGAACTCTTTAACAAGCACACACAGACCAAAGAAAATGAGGATCAGCTCAAGTTGAAATTGGATCAGCTGGCCAATGCACATAATGCAATGTCATCTATAGTTGTTTCCTCTCAACAAGAGCATGACAAAAGAGGTGTTGGCTTTCCTTAATCCTCTAAAGGGAAGAAAAAGGCACAGGTTCAGGGAGCTGATAATTAGGGAAAAGGGAAAAATCAGATCAGGAGAGATCATCCAGGACCATCCCAGAAGGGCAAGTCCAAGCAGAACCCTTCTCCACCATCGGTTACATTTAAAGTACCACCAAACCTGCAAAATTAGCTAAGGCTGTTGTCTATGAGTCATTCAAAGGCTCCAGCAGGACTTACCCTTATAATCAGATCATAAGACCTGATGTTCTAAGACATCCTCCTAAGATAAACCCTCTGAAGGAGATTGTCTTTGTTTATAAATATGGGAGATGGATAAGGTCTCCTAAGCCTCATAAGGATGACCTATTCCTATGGATCCCTAAAGAACTGCCTCCTGACCCTCCAGGACCCAGTAGGGTACCTATTGCCTGATTCTATTTTCAGGTACACACCAGCTCAGGAGATCGGACAAAAAACTGATATCAGATTAGAAGATGATCAAATCAGATGAATTGAGTGTGATGAATAGATCCAAACACAAACATCTACCCAATTAAGGGGGAAGGCCTACACTTATGTGGAAAATCAGCAGAGGTGTCCAGCTGACCTTAGAGGCAGCTGATATGCTGATCTTACATGCACAGACGACCCTTGCACATCAGAAGACTTTCCTAAGAAGTGTCATGCAGTCTGCAGTTCAGAAGGACACTCAAAAATGACTCCAGATGATTTTTGATAATTTTTAGAGAAAGAAAATCAATCGTTAGAGCTGCCAGACGATGGAATTTTGATCCAGGAAGTCATAGGTCATCGATTAGCAATGAGTTCAATCAGAATCATCATTCTGCTTCCAGAATGGTATTGTAATGGTGATTCTGAGCCCGATGCTGGAAGAGATGCCAATTTTGACTCCTACCGACAATCTCTACTGGTAGCCAAGAATTTGTCTACTAGATGTCCCACATATGTTTTTCAAGAAGAAATCAGATGGTATTTGATCAAGGGGTAACATCAGATGAGATTAGGCAAGCTCACTGATTGGAGGAAGATCAAACTTTCCTTGGGTTTTAATATCATCAAAAAGGGGGAAATTATTGGGAAATCCCTTATGTTTTGATGAAATTAAAAATAGCTGACCTTGGGACGTCAGCTGGTGTTAGATCTGATCAGCTGAGGATGGCCAGCTGAGGAGAACGTCTGCTGAGGTGAAAGTCTTCAGTTGATGTCAGGTCAGCTGATGTCAGATCAGCTGAGGTACAGAAATCAGCAGAGGACCACCCAGATCAGCTGAGACCAGGTCAGCTGAGTCAAATCAGCTGAGGTGCAGAAATCAGACGAGGCCATATCAGCAGAGGAGCACCCAGATCAGCTGAGATCGTTCACGACAGCTATGACTCAACATACCAGCTGAGCCCTGAACATATGAGACGAGGATTACCAGCAGCAGCTAAGGTCATCTGAAGTTGTTGCATAGAAGATCTATTTACAGAAAGTCAATCAAGTCAAGAGGACAAGATCATAGTAACGGCTAGAAGATTTCCAGAATCATAGGCAATCAATCAAGTCAATCAGATTGAAGATCAAGCCAAAGATGGAAAAATATTAACCTGGAAATAAAGAATTAATCAATCACTCTGATTGATTGATTACATATTTATAGGGTTTCAAATCCTAGTCAACTCTAACGGCTAGTTTTTGTTACCTATAAATATGGGTACAAGATAGAAAAATCACAACGTTCCTACGCGCAATTACACTAGCAGATAGGCTACAATATTTTCCTCTGTACAAAAACACGTTCACTCATATATTTTATTATTCCTTTGTAAGACTTTATGGAAGTCGATCAGTTAGTTGCAAGGTTGTTTGCACTAACAAGTTGTAAGAGAGATTTCTCTCGAAAGTTGTAAGGGAGTTAGTAAGTAAGCAAGAGAGCCCCTCAACTCCAAGTTGGACTGAGGAGAGTGGATGTAGGACAGTTGGTCCGAACCACTATAAATCCTGTCTGTTTTTCTTGCTTTATTTTATTGCTCTAACTCGCTGCACTAAATAAAAGGTTTTTGTTGGTCCCAAAGGCAGGTTTTGGGAAGAATACACTTGAACAAGTCTAGAAGGGGGGGTTGAATAGACTTGTAAGGATTCAAAAACCTTTTTCAAATTTACTGATTTGTTCAGAAAATCAGCAGACTACTTGAGGTAATCTGAATTTTGAAATTA
>JAPKLY010002392.1:3045-25541 GCA_026898435.1 Prunella vulgaris | reverse complement strand
CTGATGCAGATCAGTGCTACCACTGCAAAAAGTCCGGACATTATCAGTATGATTGTCCGGAGCTCAGTGCTCGAGAGCGAGAAGATCGAAGAGCCAAAAGAGAGCTCAGGGCTTCAGACCGGAGAGCGTTGCTAGCTGAGGATTCCTCAGATTCAGATGGCCCTGGACGCCGGTCTCCTGAACTCTTTTCAGATGAGGAGTATGATGACCTCTGCCTGATGGCAGATGATGAGGTATGTTCTTCTGCCTCTTCTCCTGATCACGCACCTGAGTTTAGCTCAGATTCAGCAGGAGAACTCGACCTTCAGCTCGCCCTAGAGCAATTGATGGTTGACTTCTCAAGGCTGCAGGAGACTCATACTCACACAGTGGATGTGAATTCACAGCTGAGTGAGAAGAACGATCGGTTAACTGAGTCTCTCAGAGTAAGAGATACTGAGGAAGCCCTCAGATTAGTACATCTTCAGGAGGAGCTACTTAATGCTAAGAATAAGCATGATGAAGCTCCACTGGAGGTAGAAAGACTGAAGGGTGTCATCAGCTCGCTGATTGAGACTCGTGATACTGATTTGTTCCTTGCTCAGGAACAACTGATAATTGAGCGAACTGCTTTAAGAATGATGCTCGAAACTGAGTGGCAAGCTCGCCTTTGTGCTGAGCAAACTGCTTGGGATCTTGAGCTTTCTCTTTTGAGATCAGCTCATTCAGAATTAGTGCTTCAATACACCACTGAAATTGAGGCCCTGAAAGAAGCCAATGGGCATCTTGAGGTCAAGCTGAAGAAGTTATACACATCTACCCAAGTGGTTGATGAGTTGACAAATTTCTCTCAGCGGACTGATGGTGCTAAAGCTGGGTTAGGCTATGATGCCACAAAAGACCTAAAGGGCAAGAAGAAGAGAGGTGCTTCAGGGAGCAACTCTCAGAAAAAGTTTGTCCCTGCCCTAACTGATGACAAGAGCTCAAGTGTTGCTCATCAGAATAAAGGCAAAGGGAAGGAGAAAATGCCTGCTGAACCTGTCAGACGAAGGACTGAGAAACCAAGACAAAAACCTAAGGAAAAGGTCAAAGTTTCTCATTCTGAGTCTAGGAAGACAGACCAAAGGAACTCCAAGGTCCAGCCTAGGAATCCTCAAACTGGGAAGAATTTTGTTCCTAGCACTTCTCAGGCCCAGCCTAGAAATGATCAGAACAAAAGGAACTCAGGACAAAGGAGACCTCAGGCAAGACCGAGGACTACTGAGGTTCAGACTCCTCAGACAGGGCACAGAGCCCATCAGGAGCGTCCCAATTCTCTAAGAAGAAGGACAAACCAGGTGGTTTCTGAAAGGCAATGGAGACCTGACTCTAGAAACACTCAGGCCAGACCTCATGTGCCAAGAGGTCAGGCCAGAGCTGCTCCTTCTCAGGACAGACTTCAGCCCAATGCACCCAGGTCAAGGAGAAACATGAGGCCCACCCCCAGAAATCAATATAGGGCTCCTGTATCTCAGGCTGACACCCATACACCCTCAACTTCCCAGGCACAAAGGAAGAAGAGAACTGTGTATGTTGACATTTCAGGGAAACAGGTATACACTTCTGATGCTATCAGAATTGTCAGACAAATATGGATCCCGAAGGGTATGGCTGACTCAGTAGGACCCAATACGAGATGGGTACCTGAGGCCTGATTCTTTTCAGGTCACTGCGGGCTACAAGAAGAAGAAGGAGGATCTGATGAAGGACTGGTACTTGGACTCAGGATGTTCCAGGCACATGACCGGATTTCGTGATCTCCTTCAGGATTATGTAGCTCAAGAAGGCCCGCAGGTAACCTTTGGTGATAACTCTAAGGGTTTCACCAGAGGATTCGGAACCCTTGTTATTAACTCTGTCCGTGTAATGAATGTATCATATGTTGAAGTACTGAGACATAACTTGCTCTCGGTTAGTCAGTTTTGTGACCGAGGATATAGTGTAGAATTTACATCTAATATGTGTCTCGTAAAGGACAAATCTACACTGCAGGTTCTGATTACAGGAGACAGGAGGGGCAATGTATATTTTGCTGACTTCAAGAGCAGCCCTCCTGAAACCTGTCTGGTCGCTAAGAGCTCCTCTGAGCTCAGTTGGCTTTGGCATAAACGTCTGAGTCACTTAAACTTCAAGATTATTAACAAAATCTCTAGACTCTCCTTGTAGATGGTCTGCCTAATGAAGTTTTTAGCAAAGACCACGTGTCCGGAGCGTGTCAGGAAGGCAAGCAAACCAAAGCCTCATTCAAGGTGAAGGAAGCCTTCTCTACTGACAGAGTGCTTCAGCTCCTGCACATGGATCTCTTTGGTCCAGTAACTCCTGTCAGCATAAATGGTAGGAAATATACCCTTGTTGTTGTTGATGACTATTCCAGGTACACATGGGTTATTTTCTTGCTGAACAAAAAGGAGACACAGGTCAAGCTTCCTGAGTTACTCAAGCAATTGAGTACTGAACAGGGTCAGAGCATTGTCAAGATTCGATCAGATCGAGGAACCGAGTTTATAAACTCCATTATAACTGACTTTTGTACTAACCATGGTATAGCTCATGAGACTTCTGCAGCTAGGACCCCTCAGCAGAATGAGGTAGCTGAAAGAAGGAATCGAACCCTGAAGGAAGCTGCCAGGACCATGTTGGCTGAATCAGGACTGCCCAAGAAGTACTGGGATGAAGCAATCAACACTGCTTGCTACACTCAGAACCGATCTATGCTGAACAAACAACATGCTCAGACACCCTATGAAACTTGGAACAAGAGGAAACCTCGCATCTCTTATTTCCATATTTTTGGGTGTAAGTGTTTCATCCTGAACAATGGGAAAGACCAGCTGAAAGCCTTTTATAGCAAATCTGATGAGGGAGTTTTCTTAGGATACTCCTCAGTCAGTAAAGCTTTCAGGGTGTATAACTGTCGGACCCTTTGTGTGGAGGAAACACCTCATATTGTGTTTGATGAGACTGCATCAGTGCATAGGAAACAGGTTCCAAGTCCTGATACTGAGGGAATTACCAAAAGGGTAACAAGGCTGAGTCTGAAGAATCCTGAATTCAAGATCAAACTTGTCAGTGCTCCCAAGGGATGGGATGATGATGATAAAGATCAGGATGGACTTCAGGCCAACCCTCAGCAAGCCCCTGCCTCGGAAAATGTTGAGTCTCAGACGGAGGGACAGACTCAACCTGAGGTACGTACTGTCGGTGATGATGCTTCTGCACCTGAGACAGTTACTGAGTCCAACACTGTAGGGGGAAACAATTTCTCTGATATTGGTCAACCCTCAGAAAATGACTCAGTATCCCCTGTTCTTGCTCGTTCCGCTTCTTTGCCTATTATTATTGAGACTAATGTTTCAGGATCAGGCAATGGAACATCAGCAGCTCCCAGTGCTCCAGTCAGCAGGAGGCGATGGCTAGATGATCACTCATTGGCTGATATCATTGGAGATATCAATGAGGGGGTCAGGACGAGGTTGTCCTTTGGTGAAAGCGCTATGTTTTGTTGCTTCCTGAGTGATCAGGAACCTACAAGCATAGAAGAAGCTCTAGATGATCCCAACTGGATCCTAGCCATGCAGGATGAGCTCAATCAGTTTGAGCGGAATCAGGTTTGGGAGTTAATGGATAGACCTAGGCGTCAACATGTTATTGGCACCAAATGCGTTTTCAAGAACAAGAGGGATGAGAAGAATGTTGTTGTCAGAAATAAGGCCAGGCTAGTAGCAAAAGGTTACTGTCAAGCCGAAGGTATCGACTATGATGAGACCTTTGCTCCAGTCGCAAGATTAGAAGCAATCAGGTTGTTTCTGGCTTATGCAACATTCAAGAAATCCAAAGTGTATCAGATGGACGTAAAGAGTGCTTTTCTGAATGGTTTACTGAATGAAGAGGTTTATGTTGAGCAACCTCCAGGATTCGAAGTCGGTAATAAAGTATACCACCTGAAGAAAGCCCTTTATGGCCTGAAGCAAGCTCCGAAAGCTTGGTATGATACATTATCCCAATTCCTGATAGACCACGGGTTCGTGAAAGGAACAGTGGACAGGACCCTCTTCCGGATCACCGAAGGGGAAGACATTCTCTTGGTTCAGATTTATGTGGATGACATAATATTTGGATCTCCTAATCTGAAGCTTTGTGAGAAATTTTCCAAGCTGATGACTGGGAAATTTGAGATGTCAATGATGGGAGAAATGAATTTCTTTCTGGGTCTCCAAGTCAGGCAAACTGACTCCGGAATTTTCATTAATCAGTCCAAGTATGCGAGGGACTTGATTCAGAAATTTGGAGTTCAGTCCAGCAGAGTCTCACGCATTCCCATGAACACAAATGAGAAGCTGGATCCTGACAAAGAAGGAGCCTCAGTAAATCAGACTGAATATAGGGCACTGATAGGATCTTTATTATATCTGACTGCTAGTCGTCCTGACATCACTTATGCAGTTGGAGTTTGTGCAAGGTATCAGTCTGATCCAAAGAAGAGTCATTTAGAGAGTGCCAAAAAGATTCTGAAATACCTAAGAGGTACAGTCAACTTAGGACTTTGGTATCCCTCTGATGACAACCTAGAACTGACTGGCTATTCAGACGCTGATTATGGAGGCTGTAGACTTGATAGGAAATCAACTACAGGCACATGTCAGTTTCTAGGGAGTAAACTGATCTCTTGGTTTTCTAAGAAGCAAACCAGTGTTACAACGTCTACTACTGAGGCTGAGTATATGGCGGCAGGCAGTTGTTGCTCTCAGATTCTTTGGCTGAAACAACAACTGAGAGACTACCAAGTTGAGACCACTGAAGTCCCAATTTATTGTGACAATAATAGTGCCATTGCCATATCCCAAAACCCAGTCTTACATACAAGGTGTAAGCATGTAGACATCAGGCATCACTTTATCAGAGATCATGTGGAGAAGAAGGACATCAGGATGGAGAGAGTCCCTACTGAAAAACAGAGAGCTGACATCCTGACTAAGGCTTTGCCTGAAACCAGGTTTGTTGAGTTATCAGTAGAGTTAGGACTCCTTGACCCAGGCTTAGGTGATTCAGTTTGAATCTCTGATAAGAATGCACAAGGTCAGGGGGAATAACTCATATGGACTCAGTGTGAAGGAATCCCAGAGAGAATGTGAATGGTTGTAGGGGGAACATTCAGTATAAAATGGATGATCAGTATAGACTGACTAAGATTCAGGACACTGAACTCAGGGCTTGTCACCCTGATAGGGCAATAAGTGGTATCAGTCAGAATACATATCTGACTGACTGGTATGTTTCCTGATTTTTGTCTAAGTCATCTGATATTGCGTGCATTATCCTTTTTACTGTTTGCTGTATTGTCAAATCAATTTAATTTGCCAAATGATCCCAGC
Organism: Prunella vulgaris; assembly: GCA_026898435.1. Taxonomy (NCBI): domain Eukaryota; kingdom Viridiplantae; phylum Streptophyta; class Magnoliopsida; order Lamiales; family Lamiaceae; genus Prunella; species Prunella vulgaris. The sequence goes on along the minus strand of JAPKLY010002392.1, from coordinate 20,151 downwards.
CATTCATTTTAATATTCGGTTATTATTTAATTCAATTTGTTTGAATTAAATACGGACATGCTCTAATGTGCATTTAATGCACTGTGGGCGGGAACAGTTATCGATAAAATTTTGACCAATTACCTTTGAAGAACTGAAAAGGCAAATGCTTTTTACTGCTCAATCTTGTCCATTGAATCCCATAGGTCACTATTTTCTAAACCGTCCGATTAAAACCGAATTTTTCTTTCTATAAATAAGAGAAGATCGTGTTGTTAAAACTTTTATGCACCCAATATTTTCTTAACTTATCTTCTCTAAAAACCGATTCTCTTCTAATCTCTCAAAATCTTCCATGGCTTCACCTTCTGCCGATACCTTTTTTGGAAACCTTTTCCACTTAAGGAACGAAATACACTACGAGCCTTATGGGGATTTTTCTTCTAATAACCCCGATATTATACCTGTGCGAGACCTTTTTAATAATGCAGGTCTTCTGCAGTTCATCACTGCAAAGCCACAGAGGCTCCACCCCAGACTCATTGCTGCCTTCTACCTGAAGATGGCGCAAAACAAGGACTCCTAGGAGTGGGAAACTTGTATTCCCTTGACCACCTGTGAGAAGGGAAAGGATGGTGAGGAGATGGTCAGGAGGTGGGTCACCTTCAACATTCGGGAGAAGATTAAGGAGGTTTTTAATCTTCCCAACAAAGGATGAAGCCCAGTGGATTATGGGTTTGGGAATGAGAGGGATTTTCTCCAGTCCCTGTGTGATGGAGATGTCGTGCTGAAATCCGGCCTGAATAAATCAGTCTTGAAGACTGAAAACCGTCATTTCTTCGACCTGACAAGTCAGGGAGTGATGGGAATTGCTGGAGGATTGGAGCAGATCTCCAGGCCGAAGCTGTTCACAATGATGGCTATTTCCGACGCACCTCTGCACAATTTTGACTGGGAGGGTTACTTCCTCCAAATGCTGGTGGCAGAGACCAGCAAAATCAAGTACTCGCCAAAGGGGCAGGCGACTTTTGAGGCCAAGATGCATTTTGGCACCAAGATATCCATGCTCTTGGAGACTCTGGATCTCGGTGATGTGGATCAGGCCCAATCACTCGAGATCCCAGCGATAATCCATCTCTTCAGAGCTTATTCCGATGATGCTGGCACAAGGAGAAGGCCTCGGACTCAGAAGAAGAAGGCCCAGGCGAGCATGACTGGGAAAGTCCAGGCTCAGGCAGGCAAGTCTTCAGAGTCTGATACAGCAAAGCCAGCGGAGGATAAATCTAAGACTTCCAGACCCAAGCAACAAAAGCTGAAATTTCTCTACTCTGGGTCAGCTGAGCGAGAGAAGAAGCTTATAGAAGTGCAAGCTGCTGAAGCTGTTTAGAAGGAATCAGCTCAGGTGCAGGATTCTGCTGAAGCTGTTGAGAAGGAACCAGCTCAGGCGCAGGCTGTTCCTGAAGTTGCTCCGATTGCATCCCCTGATCCCAACCAGCTGATCCTTACTATTGCTGAAACCTATCAGAGTTTGGGTCAGGAAGAGCCTGCTCAGGAAGGAGGAGTTGAGCAAGAGGCTGCTGAACCAGTTCAGCATGAAGCACCATGGCCCTTCCCTGCGCCCGATGTGAACAGTCTATCAGATTTTGAGATAGTTGCAAGGGGAGAGGCAGCTGAGATGGTGGAAAGGAGATTCCCTGATCTTACTAAGGCTCAGAAGGAGGCAGTTGTGCAACTCCGCACTTTTGCCATGATCAGAAATGCTACTTGGTCTGAGCTCAGCCAGCTAGGAGAGTCCAGAGGATGGGACTGCATTGCAGATTTAGAAGCCGCCCTCTTTGATCATTTTGGTGTTAACTCTCTACATCATCTGATCAAAATGGTGGATTTTATCAGAACAGTTCGCAGAACGTATCCTGAGCCCGAGACTCAGTTAGCTGAAGAGAAGGGAAAGGAGAAGGAAGCTAAAATGGAGGTGGTGGTGATTGCTGATGACGATCAGCCAGGTGGCACTGAGGGAGTCAGTGCACCGGCCGATGATGCACCCCTTGGACCCGGGGCAGCGGATGCTTCAGGAGAGGGTCGATCAGGTCTTATCCGAGTTAGAGGAAACTGGATCACCCCAGCGGCTATGTTCACTGAAAATTCCTCACGAGCTCTTTCGAATATCCACAGAAAGGTAACTCTCGTTGAGCGACAGGCAATTAAGGTTGATTCAAATTCTAAAACTCTGAATAAGAAGATGAAAAGGTTGGATAGAGACCTGAATGATATGGCCTCTGATATGCATGCAGCAATTGATCTCTTTGGGGAAGCTCGGTCTGAAATCAATGTAGAACTCACTGTCATTAAAGAGCAAGCCAAGGATGCTATTCAGAACTGCAATCAGATGGTTTCAGATGTGCAGACTCAGCAGGAGACTAAGCTTGCCAATTTTCTGGATCAACAACTGTCTGAAAAGGTTGATCAACTGGTTGATGAGAAGTTGGTAAAGCTGAGAACTGAACTGAAGGAGGACCTGCTGAGGGAGTTGTCTGCACAGGAGAAGGAGAAAATTGCATCTGCCCTAGACTCAAGGATGGCAAACTTCGAGGGTCGACTGAAGGCTGCACACAATTCAGCCATTGATCAGCTCAGTATCGGCCTGAGAGGAATGGTAGGGCAGATTGGGCAATTACAGGTGAAGCAGACTGAGATGGATAGTCAGTTCAATCTTTTGGCGGAGTCCGTGGATGAAGTTGTCAGACGTATTAATGACGATGATGCCAAAAAGGGGGAAGAAGTGAAGAAGCAAATTGCCACTACTGGCAAAGCTAAGAAGAAGAACTTTCCCCTTGAACTGAAGGCTGCAGATAGAAAGAGGACTAGATCCGTAGCCGCCATTGAAACTGCTGAAGGCTCAGATCCGAAGAAGTTGAGACCCTCTGAAGATTCGGCTCTCGAGCCATTATATAAGGAGATGGAGGAACAAATAATGCCATCTGGGCTGACCACTCAGAAGAAATTGGTGATGACTGATGCTGAAAAGATAGCAAAAATGAAAGAAATTTTGATGCTCAGTCAGATTCAGCGCCTAAAAGAATCTAATGAGTATCTGACTTCTCAGGTCCAGAAGAAGAAATCTGTATCATCTGGATCTCGGATAAAGACTCAGAGGAAGATGGTGGTCAGACCAGATCAAAGTCATCCTCCATCGAAGTTTGTTGAAGACTTCATTCCGATTGAGATGCTGGAGGTTTGGATTCCGATCCGGAATAGGTGGGCATACCTATTCTATGTGGTGGGGTTATGGGACGATCAGACTGAAGGAAAAGACGTCATACTCCATCACTGGATGGCACAGGAGCATCCTGATCTATGGGCTGAAATCATCAGACATGCTGACACTGAAGGTGTTGAGATCGCTCCTCCGGAATTCATCAAGTATCCTCCTCCACTCTTTTGGAATTCTAAGCAGCTGGACCGGAAAGCAATTTCTGAAGAAGTCGTCAGAGTAGGACGAGCTGCCGGGGCCGTTGCTGATCGGAACAGGATGAAGCAGGTCCTGAATCGAGTACTGGAAATGTACGAGATTCCACTGACTGCTTGGAATAAGGATGAAGATTAGATCAGGAGTTAGTTGTTCAGGAATTTTGTAATAGCTTCAGGATACTTGTATTTTCTTATCAATCAATGAAGTTATTTATTTTTCCTGAGTACAACTTCTTGTTGACTCCTGAATTTATTTTTCTGAATTCTTATCAAGAACTGTACTAACCCATTCCTTGTTTTCATCTTATAGACTAAGTACCTAGTTCGTCAGGTGGTACTGAGTTATTTTCACTGACAAAGTCAGTTGATTGTATAGATGAATAGGAATTTGCTTAAGGGTTTTGGCATCATCAAAAAGGGGGAAATTGTTGGGACAATCTGAGTATTTTGATTAGATCCCAAAACCCCTGATGAATTTGCCTAAGTATAGTGTTCAGGATAAAATAGTTCAGGATAGCTAGGTTAGAGATTCAGTACAGGAGGACCATGCTGAAGACTGAAGAATATTGGAGTCGACCCAATTTACTGAAGTCTGAAGTGTAAATCATCCTGAACGAGTCAGTCAGTCTCGCTGAAGATTGTCTGTTCTGAAGCTGAAGATCGAAGCCTGCTGATTCATCCTGAAGTCATTCCTGAAGTACCATTGTCTGATGTTTCTACTGAATACACTAAGCATGTTCAGGACAGAACTCAGTCAGTGAAGAGTAAAGTATTACCTATCAGGGTAAGCTGAATGCACATAGGACCTGACTTAGGCCTTGGTTCAGTTCACCTGAATCCTGTAAGTCCGAAGCAAAAAGGTAACACATACTGAGCTGAATAACCTATCAGGCTGTGCTGAATGCACATAGGACCTGACTCAGGCTGTGGTTCAGATCACCTGAATCATGTAAGTCCAAAGCAAAAGGTTATTTATGCTATGGGACAAGAGACAAAAAGAATGTCAGTAAGACTCCATTAAGACACGTTCAGACTGAGTTATTAACAAGAGACTCAGAGCATTGAATGTACGAGGAAGGATAAATGTCTGAAGGTCAACTAGCCGTTATAGCGTAGAGCCAATGATCTTTCGACACATATGCATGGAGTCTGCGCAGCATTTAATGCGGCATTTAATGTGTCTCAAAAAGGTTGCAGATGATGTGACAACTTGCCAGAATAAGCATGGCGGGTAGGTCGAACAGTATTTCTAGCCTGCAATCTACCTAAAATAGGAAAGATTTGATTTGATCTCCTCCAACGGATCTATTTTGAATCTCGCCTATAAATATGGAGAACCTTGCACCCATTCAAGGTTAACGGGAAATTTCCAAGAGAAAACTCTCAAGAATCCAAGAACTCAAAGCATATCATAAACAACACTCTGCAATTAAATTTCCCTAGTGTTGTAGTAGGATTCACTCTGTATTTTCTTAGATCGATAACTCTATTATTTAGCATTGATTTGTATTGCTAGAGCTATCTTAGTTGGAAACCAGAATACCAAACCTCTCAAAGTGTGAGATAGGTTGGTTAGAAGGACTGGGACTTGTAAAACGCCCAGGGGTCAGTTCCTAAGAGAGGAAGTTGGCTACTCGTGTCCCTTGGCACGTAAAACCCAAGTACCTATCCTCAGGGTTTTGAGGATAGCTTCCTGTTAAATCAGGTCGTGGACGTAGGAGTTGGTTATCTCCGAACCACGTTAAAAAGTCCCCTGTGTGCTGATTTACTGTTTTGTTCAGGATCATAAATGTCATCATATTAAACTGAACATACTGCATTGGTTTTAACTTCAGGACTGAATCAATCATCCTGAATCTGAATACTGTGCACTCAGCCTTAACCACCAATTTACTAAGCAACTCAGAGAAAACGATTTCAGAAACTAAAACGAGTAGAATCTAAGGGCTCACTTTCCACACGTACTCTGACTCACTGAGATAGTAGTCCAACTGACTCGCTTCCGAGCAGTCAGTAGGTTTATTATCTCTACTGAGCTTCCGAGCACTTTACTCACACTCAGTTTATCTGACTCGTTACTGAACCGTCCCTGCTGCCCCTGTGGACATTCAGCATACTGAGTACTTCAGGGAATCCTGACTGAGTGCGTTAGAGCATTTTTCTGAGTCTTTCAGAAAAATCTGACATCAGTGTATTCCCCCCATACACTGATTTAACTCGTTTCGGGACCAACATCGCCTATTTTTCACCTGCTCAACTCAGCTGTTCGCCAGTACACCTGTTTGTCACTTTTCACATGTTCGCTCAGTTGTTTATCTAACAGCATAATAGCTTAACCTGCTTTGTGGAAAGCAGCTGACATTACGTAAAATGTCACGAGAAGTTTCTCAACCAAGGATGACATCTCGCGGGAGGAACAACGATCAGCCGAATCAAAGGACCCCGACACCTGAACACTCAATGACAATTTAGTGTGTTGCAAGAAACCGACAACAAGCCGAACCAACTGGAGTTCCACCAGCTCAAGTGGGACAAAACTATATGCAACGATTATCTGAACTGCTCCCATTCTTGCAGAACCCTGAAGATATTTCACGGGTGACGGCTCTCTGCAAAGTGTTGAAAGAACAGCAGCAAGGTGCAGCCGGTCCCTCTGGTACACGACCTGATCAGAGGCCTGTTTTTCAACGGGTTGATCAGTGTCCACCAGAGACCGAGGCTGACAGTGAATAGAGAAGAAGGCGTGAAGAGCGTGGAAAGCAGAAGGTGATTGATCGTTTGGGGCCAAAGATGGTAGAACGGTTGGGCCCTTAAGGTGGAAGAGCACGGAGCGTGATGGACGAGTCAAGTCATGGAACTCCACAAAGCAGACTTGTGGAGCGACGAGAGTACAGGTCGCATGGTCAACCCCTGTCGGCTTATCGACCCCCAAGTAGAATACCAAACGTAGACCAAAGGAGAACGAATAAAGAACCAGAAGTAGACCAAAGGAGACTAAGTAGAGTACCAGAGGCAGATCAGAGAAGACAGTATACAATCCGAGAAAGACTACGTTGGCTGGCGACGAAGAGGCTCGGCCCTAAAGGCGTACTTAAGGCCAGTATGATTCCGGCGAGGTCACACCCGAGTGACCGGGTATCCGGCTCCCCTCGCCCTGAGCGAGAGGAACGACCACCCCTTCCAGGTGTAGAGGCTTCGGATGAAATCCTACGGTCAATGAAGATGGCCATCGAAGACCTTCAGGCCAAAGTCTCATTACGCCCGGAAGGCAGTTCAGTAGTACAGATCCCAGTTTCACCCATGTCAGCAGCAATGCTATCGGCACCTGTTCAGCCGAAGATTCAGTTCTCGGCTTCTAATCTGTATGAAGGAACTTCAAACCCGAAAGTGCATGTGTCCAAGTTTACGGATTACATAATTTCTATAGGAGCATCTGATGCGACCAAGTGTAGAAACTTTCCTCTCACACTTAGGGATCATTCACACCGTTGGTTTACCACGATGCCCCCTGCATCGATAACTTCTTTCATGCAGTTAAGCCGAGAATTTTTATTACATTTTTCTGGAGCAGCGTCATGTTTTACCCAGAAGCATCTACTGGCGAATCTTGTCCAGGAATTGGAGGAATCTGACCAGCAATTCCTCAAACGGTTCGACAAGATCTTGTTGGAAGGAGAGCTAGTCAGTGAAGATACCAAGGTGATTATCGCGATGGCGGGTTTGAAGAAAGGTTTAGATCTATGGAAAGAAATACAACTTGCATGTCCGAAAACTTATGCGGAGTTTCGGAATAAGGCTGGGATTTATGTGGCCATGCAAGAAGCATTGAGGAAGTCTATGTGAGAAGGTAAGGAAGCACGAAAAATAACAGTCAGGAGAGGCGGGGAAAGGTATCGAACCCTCAGAAATTTGAAATCCTTAGAGGGAGCTGAATTGGCAGAAAGACTTAACCAAGTCCTGACCGTGTCCAATGACCATGTCTTCAACACGGTCAGGAGAAATGGAGCATTACCGCCCACAAGAAAGCTCAAGGGAGATCCAAAGAGGACGAACCCGAACAAATACTGTGCCTATCATCAGACAACGGGACATTTCATGAGTGAATGTCAGGATCTATTGAGGCAGCTGTGGAAGTTTTATGAGGAAGGTAAGTTGTCAGAATTTGTGAAGAGACCATCAGGAAAAAGACCACGTGTGCCCGATCAGAGGGTAAATGAAGAGAACATCGAGAATGAGGACGAAGAAGGAGCCGGACCAAGACACCGGCAAGAGCAGCAAGCCCTACTTCCCCCGCCAGGACCAGTGCGGGATGTTTTTATTTTGGAACCCGAGGTTGGCCGAGCAGGCGGCTGTACAGATGGAAGACAACCTCTGTCGAAGAGGCAGAAGAAAGCCGAGCTGCACGCTATTGACCAGATAAAAGAAACTGATGTGGGACCCTCCACCAACCCTACTGCAGAGCTGACTTTTTCACAAAAGGACTTGGAAGGGATCATAACCCCACATAATGATTCCCTAGTCATAAGCGCGAACATCATGAATACATGAGTTCACAGACTGCTGGTCGACACTGGAGCGTATACGAACATTCTATTCAAGAGCACTCTAGACTAGATAGGGGACTACGAATCCTATATTGAGAATTGTAATCACATAATCATAGGGTTCGGGGATGCAGTTACTATTCCCCTAGGCACGATCCGTTTGTCTGTTGAACTTGTATCGGCCGACGATCCCAATAGGAGGCTAACGAGGCAAGTAGACTTTCTCGTTGTAGACCAGCCATCCTCCTATAATGGGTTCCCCGGTCGACCTTTTTTACATGAATTTAAGGCAGCCTGTTCGACTTACTACTACTGTATAAAATTCCCAACGCCAAACGGAGCTGGCTCAATAAAGGGCGATCAAAAGAAAGCCCGAGAATGTTTACTTCAGAACGCGCCATCGGTCACCTATGTACACACGATTGAAAGTCCTCCCTCACGCGCGGAACTGGAACCTAAGACATTGAGTGCTTCCCAAGTTGAAGCGGAACCAATGGAGGTTGATAACCCAGTTCACGTACTAGAGAGTGTACCCAATCCTGTTGTACAAGTCCTAGTGGAATCAGAGCCTGAGAGGCATCTCAGAGGCGAACACCCAGATGAATGCCTACTCAGCCAAGATTTCGAACCTAGGCTCGATTGTGAACCTATGGAGATTGAAGACGAGTTAAACGTGGATGGACCTTTTCTAGATCCGAGGTGGAAAAAGAAGCGAAAGCGCGCCACACCGATGGAAGAGTTAACATCTATCTAAGCTTATCCAGACAAAGAAGATCTAGAACTTTTCATCGGATCTGAATTGCCTGATCCATTCAGAACAAGAATGATTACTTTCTTGAAGAATAATCTGGACGTTTTTGCATAGTCTCATTCAGATATGACAGGCATTCCAACTGAACAAGCATGTCATCGACTCAACTTCGATCCAACACGCAGACCAATTCGCCAAAAAAAATAAAAGTTTGGGCCTGACAAATACGAAGCATTGACAACTGAGGTCAAGAAGTTGCTGGACAATAAGTTGATACACGAAGCCTTGTGCCCACAATGGGTTGCGAACCTTGTCCTTGTTCGTAAACCTAATGGCACATGGAGACTTTGTATCGACTTTACGGATCTGAATGATGCCTGTCCGAAGGACAACTTTCCACTCCCCACATTGATCATCTGGTCGATAACACTGCAGGGCACGAACTCATACCTTCATGGATGCCTTTGCAGGGTATCACCAGATTGCACTTCATCCTGATGATCAGGAGCACACCGCATTCTATACCAACAAAAATCTTTACTGTTGGGATAGGAAGCCATTTGGCTTGATCAACGCTGGAGCCACCTATCAGAGATTGGTGAACAAGATGTTTGATGAACATATCGGCCGCTCAATTGAAGTCTACGTGGATGATATAGTCATAAAAAGTTTACACAAGGAAGATCATCTCGAGCACCTCTCTCAAACATTCCAAATACTCCGCGCCTACAACATGAAGCTTAACCTGAAGAAGAGCAGTTTCAGAATTCATTCGGGAAAGTTCCTAGGACATTTGGTCAGTCAGCGCTGAATTGAGGTGAATCCAACCAAAGTTAAAGCCATAATCGATATGAAGCCTCCTGATTCGGTTCGAAAAGTTCAACATCTTACAGGGTGTTTAGCTGCACTGAATCATTTTATCTTGCGTTCTGGAGATAAATGTCGGCCATTTTTTGAGGCCATGAAGAAGAAGAAGGATAATTTTTTGTGGACAAGAGATTGCCAGATATCATTCGAGCAGATCAAGGAATATCTGGGCAATACACAAATTTTATCCAAACCAATTCCTGGTGAAAAACTCTATCTTTACCTCGCTGCATCAGAGATAGCAATAAGTTCGGTGCTGGTACGCGCTGAAGGCAAGTTTCATTCCTCGATCTACTATGTCAGCCAAGCTCTACATGAAGCCGAGATCAGGTATTCTCTGACGGAGAAACTCGCATATGCGTTGGTCATGAGCAAACGCAAGTTGCGCCCGTACTTCTATGATCATCAGGTAGAAGTACTCACGAAGTTCCCACTACGGCAAATTCTACATCACCCTGATACTGCGAGAAGGTTGCTAAAAATGTCACTGGAAATCAGCCAATTTAGCATCACGTACGCAACGAGAACAACAATCAAGGGACAAGCTCTGACCGACTTCATAGGAGAGCTAACTTATCCATCTGAACTGATAAGGGATCATGAACATCCGTGGCACCTGTACGTAGACGGTTCGTCTACCAATTTGGCATCGGGGGCAGAAGTGGTTTTTATAAGCCCCGACCGATAGGTGTTCACGTCTGCAATAACATTTGCTTTCCTGGAAACTAACAATGAAGCTGAGTACGAGGCGCTGATTGCCGGAGTCAGGCTTGCTTTTGCAATTGGGGTTAAGAAAATACAGATTTTCGGCGACTCACAACTCATAGTGTCTCAAGTCCGAGGGGAGTTCGAGGCTAAAGATGAACACATGATTCTGTACCAGAAGATAGTGGCTCATCTGATATCAATATTTCAGCAAGCGTATATCGAACAGATACCTCAACTGGAGAACACACCAGCCGACGCTTTAGCCCGATTAGCATCCAGCCAGGGGGCAACAGAGATAACATAAGTCATCATCACTCGGCTCGACAATCCTTCAACCTTTGATTATCAGATAAATCAAACGTTGAATGGGGGCAGGAGATGGTCGAGGAGGATGACGACTGGAGGACAGGTTTAAGGAAATATCTGACCAATGGGGAACGACCCGAAGATTCGTGGGCGGCAGTTCGATTGGTCAAGCAAGCAGCTCGTTACGTAATGATCGATGACCAATTATACAAGAGATGATTTTTATCACCCCTACTCAAATGCGTTTCACGGAAGCAGGGATGGGAAATTCTCGATGAAATCCTCAAAGGCATATGTGGAAGTCATGTTGTAGGATGAGCACTGGCACATAAAATCATGAGGCAAGGGTATTACTGGCCTACCCTGAAAGAAGATGCTATCTCGTTTGCAAAAAATTATCGCAAATGCCAAGTTTTCGCTACTAACATCCACGTTCCTCCACAAGAGATGAAGGCAGTCTGTGGCCCTTGACCATTCGCCAAGTGGGGTATCAACATCATCGGACCATTCCACCTGGGAAAGGAAGTGTGAGGTTCACAGTGGTTGTCGTGGATTACTTCACCAAGTGGGCCGAAGCCAAATTGCTGGTGACAGTCACTCAGGAAAAAATGATCAATTTTATCTGGAATAATTTGATCTGTAGATTCAGCATACCTCGATCAATCGTAACTGACAATGGGCCATAATTCGACGAAAAGAAAGTCCGAGAGTTCTGTAATACTTGGGGAATAAAAAAGTATTACTCGACCCCATATCATCCACAGTCCAACGGTCAGGTCGAAGCTATCAACAAAATTATCAAGCGGAAGTTGAAACTTTGCCTATCAGAGAAAAAAAGAAGCTGGTCGGAAGAACTCCCAGAGGTGTTGTGGTCATACCGCAAGTTATTCAGAACAAGCACAGGCGAAACTCCATTCGCAATGGCGTACGGTATTGAAGCAATGGTACCAGTTGAACTGTAGAATCCAACGTGATGGGTTTGTATGTACGATGAGAAAGAAAATGATGAAGTTGTCACGATCGAAAAAGATTTTCTCGAGGAAAAGTGGACGGCGGCAGAAGTACGTAATGCTGCATACAAACAGTACGCTACCCGGTATTACAATTCACGAGTCAAGGCCAGAAGTTTCCAAGAAGGAGATCTAGTCTTGCGAAAAATCCTATCCATTCCACTCGAAACTTTCGGACCAGGTTGGGAAGGACCGTTTCGTGTTTCGCGAAGTTGGTCAAATGGGACTTGTGAATTGGAAGACCTGGACGGGGTACCATCTTCATACACGTGAGAATTCTGCTCACCTGAAGAAGTTTTATCAGTAAAGGATGTGTAATGTACATTTTGTTTCAAAACATATAATGAATGTTATAGACGGCCTCTTTTAAGAGGTCGCAGTCTAATTGAAGTCGCCTAACTAATACGTGGCTATAGAGGGTTAATGCGCTCTGGGTGGAGCCACAGCTCTGCTTGTCGAGCACACTCCTCGTGCAGTGACAAAATGGTATTGTACCACACCAATACGTCCTGCGCCAGTTAGAGCACAAGCATACCGTACGCTCTTTTTAGGTTGAAAGGTTACAGCGTTAAAACGCCTAATAGCTCCCAAATAAGAATCGAGCATGATGCCCCGAAAGACCATATACAAGTTACCTGAGTGTGCATCAGATGCTCCTCCAGAGGACGTTATATAAGCTCCGGAGGATAGCAGAGTGGATGTACCCGGTAATACCGGGACATCGCTTCATGCCCACCAAAGGGACGCGGAATACGCTCCCGCGGACCAAGTGAATGCTTCCTAATGGCCCATTTCCGTGCGAGTGTCTTATTTGTTTCGTAAACGCTAAAAAAGAGGCAAGACGAAGCGAATTAAAGACCCCACAGACACAAAATGCGATATATAACGATTAGATGTAAATGATTTTCATTAGAGTTCATTAAAAACAAAACGAGTGCATTAGAATAACATCCATGATTGAAGAAAAGGGAGTACAGCAGAAAGTGAAAAGTTTGAATAACATTCTAAATTGGAAAGACAAAAGATGAAAGTGCAACAAAAAGTAGAAAGGCAGAAGGTAAAATTGATGTCTAAAATAGAGAAGACATCAGGCAAACAGAATAAAAACCCTAATCGGTGGTGTGAGCAGCAGTTTCTGTGGCATCGGTTGACGGGACCTCGGGAGTCGTCGTGTCATCACCTGGAGGAGTCGAGAGATAAGACATAGCAATTTCATTCTCTCTCTCCTGGCGACCTTCTTCAGGAGAGGCCTCGGTAACATCAGCAGTTCCCGAGGCGAAGATAGAGGTCTCGGTGATCACAGCGGTCAACGGAGCATCTGGAGAAGGTTGAGGTAACAGTCGGGGCTGGATGATGGTATATCCTTCTCCAAGGAATCCCAAATCGAACCCAGACTCCACTAGATCAGCAAAAGGAAGAGCCTGCAACCTGTTCGGTGGGTTAACCCTGATGAAATCTAGAAACTTTTTTTTCATTTGCTCATAGATCTCCGACCCTTCACCCACTGTAGTACGGATCACCCGGATGCTCTCAGCATATGAACAGAGAAATCCAAAATTAGCCGCGTCACGCAGCTGCTCCAACAGGTCCTCCTCAGTGTACATGCATTCCACAGTATTCTGGAGTGCTGCTTTCTCCTTCTCCAGTTCCAAGACCCGGTCCAGGGAATCATTGTACTTCTGACATTCGTCAGCCCTCTCAGCCTTAAGACGAGCGATGCCTTCAGTAGCCTATTCCACTTGCTGGTTGAGGTTTCGATTGTCACATTGAAGTTTCATAAAGGTGTCAAGAGCATTATTCTCAGACTCCAGAGTGCTCTTGATCTTGAGATGTGCCCGGTGTTGGGACAATCTGAGTGTTTTGATTAGATCCCAAAACCCCTGATGATTTGCCTAAGTACAGTTAGTCAGGATTGTCTAGTTCAAGATAGTCAGGTTAGGGATTCAGTCCAGGGGGAACGTTTTGAAGACTGAAGAATATTGGAGTCGACCCAATTGACTGAAGTCTGAAGCGCAACTCGCCCTGAAGAAGGTCTGAGTCAGTCTTGTTGAAGATTGCCTGAACTGAAGATGAAGACCGAAGCCTGAAGACAATCCGGAGTACCATTGACTGATGTTTCCACTGAGTACACTAAGCATGCTCAGGACAGAACTTAGTCAGTGAAGAGTAAGTGTAACCTATCAGGCTGATCTGAATGCTCATAAGACCTGACTTAGGCCTTGAGTCAGTTTATCTGACTCATGTAAGTCCAAAGCAAAAAGGTTACACATACTGAGCTGAACAACCTATCAGGCTGAGCTGAATGCTTGTAAGACCTGACTTAGGCCTTGGGTCAGTTCACCTGATCCATGTAAGTCCAAGGCAAAAAGGTTATTTATGCTATGGGACAGTTGACATTTATGTTAACACCTGAGAGATAAAGAGAATGTCAGTAGACTCCATTAAAGACAAACATTCATGCTGAGTAAATGACAAGAAACTCAGAGTATTGAATGTACAAGGAAGGACAAGTGTCAGCCGATCAACTAGCCATTTGTACGGAGAGCCAATCGCCATTCGACACGCATGTACGGAGTCTGCGCAGCAGTTAATGCGACATTTTATGCGTCTCAGAGTGGCAGGCGGAGGGACAATATTTTCCAGATTAAGCATGGGAAAAAGGTCAACAAGTACATCTAGCCTGCAACCACCCTAAAATAGGAAGATTTGGATGGACCTCCTCCAACGGATCTATTTCAAATCTCTCCTATAAATACAGAGAGCCTTGCCCCCATTCAAGGCCAATGGGAAATTTCCAAGCGAAAGCTCTCAAGAATCCAAGCACTCAAAGCATACATTGAACAACACTCTGCAATTAAATTTCCCTAGTGTTGTAGTAGGATTCACTCTGTATTTGCTTAGTTTTGATAGCTCTAATCTTTAGCATTGCTTTGTACTGCTAGGGCTAACCTTAGTTGGAAACCAAGAATACCAAACCACTCAGGGTGTGAGATTGGTTGGTTAGAAGGATTGGGACTTGTAAAACGCCCAGGGGTTAGTTCCTAATATGTGAAATGTTTTAAGATGTCGACCGATTTATGCTATGCTTCTTGAGACCCTCAACTTGATAAACCCAAGTGCCTTCTCAAGTATTCCCTTGTCCTTATTTGTACACCCGGTGGGAGGCAACACGAATAATCACAACACGAGGAAGAAAATAATTTTGTTGCCCCACTCACTAGAATTTTCAAAAATTCTAAGAGAAAAAAATAATGTGTGTGTTGAAGTCTTGTATCATCTCATATTTATAGTGAGAATACAAGATCTTGAATATCTTGAATATCTAATATTTCAAATCTTGATTATCATGAATATCAAATATTCTAATCTTGATAATCTTGAATATCAAATATTCAATTCTTGACATTCTTAATCCAAGAATTTTTGAAAAATATAGTACATATATTAATTCAATGAGATCTTGATTTTATTAGATATTTTTGTATCCAAGATACATATCTATTTTCCATAAAATCTCTCATGAAATTGATATATCATATTTTTCGAAAAAAAAAAACACTTAATGAGCCCAAAATATTTCTTTAATTTTAATCACATTGTCAATTGTTGGACATTTAATTGGGCTACTTGAGGGGCCTTTAGGAGAATTAAGAATGGACCTCCTAATGGGCCTTGAATTCTAACATTTAGCTCAATGTCATTCAACCCATTAACATTAATCTCACTCCACTATAGGATTAATGTTGCACTATCCATCTTAACCCATATTACAATCATATGGCTCCTGGTCATTATTTCCCATGTTTAAGATTCTCTTGTCCGTTAATTAATCAAGCAACAGAACGCTTTAGTTAATTTAATATCTTAACCTTGGAGTAAGGACAGCTCTTCTTTATCATCATACCGGAAACAAATTCCACTTGCAAGATTCAGTATGACGAACGTTTAGAGCCCAGCAAGGGGACTAATCATGCAAGACTCTCCAAGCACACGTTCCTCTGTATTAAATCTTAGCAACTGTCATGTTCTCAATGGCGTTACCCAAGATGCAAAGTATTGAGTCTTATTGACTCTCTACCTATAACAAATTAAAGTGCCATGCACGGATCACACACAGTCCTATTTAAGGGACAGAGGTTTAGAAATAAATGGCCCCTGATGTCTAATTCTTCATCCCATAAATCAGTACAGAAGAATTACCTCTCTGTAGGTCCTCTTCAATGCATCATCATGCACTAGTGCAATCCCTTGGTCAAGATAAGCCAATCTGGGATCTACACATCAACCGTTTACCAATGGGGTGTTCAAATCCCATCTAGGTTGTGAATTTAATACTTGTTACAAGAAACTGATAATGTGATCTTGCTGTGAGTTATCCAGGGATCACCACATTTATCTATAGTGTAACTTGTACTATTATATGAACGGTTTGCAATAAATAAATAACATTCATATTTATCTAAAGCACAGTGATAAAAGATTTATTTCAGATAAAGCTCAAAGATTCAGTTTAGTTATACAAAGTAAAAGCATACTTTCTCGTATAACCCTAACAATCTCCCACTTATACTCAAAGTCTGCTTTTAAGTATACTACAGCATATCTATGTACTACACATCTCCTAATAATTTAAAAGGCATCCTTTGTTCCTTTGGTGAAAGGTATTTTTTTGAGAAAAAAACGACTGGAGGACGGCCTGTCCCAAGCCAAAGAAGGCCGGAAAGAAAGGTAATTCTCATGCACTTGTTGTTGAAACTTTTTTAGCGGCGTATGCTTCCCATTCGTGGGTAGTGGATACGGGAGCCACTGATCATGTATGTTTCACTTTACAGGGGTTCCGGAAAACCCAGCAACTTAGTGCGAATGAGATCCTCATCACATTGGGCGATGCTACGAAGGTAGCGGCTGTCGCAGTGGGAGACGTGCACCTATTTTTTGAAGATAAAGTTTTAGTATTAAAGGATGTTCTTTATGTTCCCAGTTTTAGGAAGAATTTAATTTCGGTTTCTAAATTGTACGTTGATGGATACTCAGTTTCTTTTAATAATATGGTTGTTATTTTTCGAAACGATGAGTTCATCTGTTCGGGAACATTAGTGAATAATCTTTATACTATTAAAAGTGCACACCACACGCAAAATGCTTCTTATAACACATCGACTATTTCTAAGAAAAGAAAATTTTCTTCAACTGTGAACGAAACACTTCTATGGCATCTAAGACTTGGTCATATTAATCTACAGAGAATTGAAAGGTTGGTGGCGGACGGCTCGTTGGAGTCTCTCCGTGTTGAGCCGTTTCCAACATGTGAATCTTGTTTATAGGGGAAAATGACCAAGAGGGCCTTCGGGGCCAAGGGGAATAGAGCTAGTGAAGTGTTAGAAATCGTTCACACTTACGTATGTGGGCCAATGTCGGTTCAAGCTAGAGAAGGTTTTGAGTATTTCGTAACTTTTACGGATGATTACTCAAG
>JAPKLY010002391.1:3433-25547 GCA_026898435.1 Prunella vulgaris | reverse complement strand
ACAGAAATCCTAACAAGTAGTACTCTCGATCTGTGTAAGTGAGTGAGTAAGTGAGTTAGTGGAGAGCCCCTCAAGTCCAAGTTGGATTGAGGAGAGTGGATGTAGGACAGTTGGTCCGAACCACTATAAATTCCCTGTGTCTCGTCTTATTTATTTCTGCTCTTAAATTGTGCACATCACCTAAAACTGATTTTCATTAAAAACATTTCCGCACTATTCACAGCGCACTACTTTCAAATTCAGACTACCTCAAGTAGTCTACTGGTTTTCTGAATAATCTAAATAATTTGAAAAAGGTTTTTGAATCCTTACAAGTCTATTCAACCCCCCCTTCTAGACTTGTTCAAAGGTATTCTTCCCTAAAACTTGCCTTTGGGACCAACAAGTGGTATCAGAGCACAGGTCACGAGTTCGATCCCCAGTGGAGGCATCTGTTGCAGATGAGTTACCTGGTAGATGTTGGGGGTGGGGATTGTTGGGCGGAGTAGGCAGGTGCGCCGAGTCCAACAGTCTGCCTAGCCGAGTCGGGCGGAGTAGGCAGGTGCGCCGAGTCCGGCGGAGGCATTCAAACTCGTGGGGCTGCAGCTAGATATTGGGTTCAAAGGAATTGATTGTACTACTCATACCAACAAGGTGCATCTTCTTTTCTGGTGCCCATTGTGAAAGAACTCTAAAGTTAAGAGTGCTTGGCTTGGAGCAATTTCATGATGGGTGACCCCCTGGGAAGTTCTCAGGGTGCGTGCTAGTGAGGACATAAGCACGCTAGAAAAGACCCGTGTTGGTTTGCGAGGATAGTACATCAGTTCTACTCAACGCAGTCGATCCTACAAGTTGGCTATCCGTGTCCCTTGGCACGTAAAACCAAGAACCTATCCTCAGGGTTTTTAGGATAGCTTCCTGTTAAATCAGGTCGTGGACGTAGGAGTTGGTTATCTCCGAACCACGTTAAAAAGTCCCCTGTGTGCTGATTTACATACTTGTTCAGGATCATAACTGACATCATAATAAACTGAACATTCTGCATTGTTTTTATCTTCAGGACTTAATCAATCATCCTGAACCTTAATACTGTGCACTCAGCCTTAACCACCTGTTTACTAAGCAAACTCAGAGAAAACCTTTTCAGAAACTAAAACGAGTAGAAACTAAGGGCTCACTTTCCGCACGCACTCTAGTTCACTGAGATAGTAGTCCAACTGACTCGCTTCCGAGCAGTCAGTAGGTTTGTTATCTCTACTGAGCTTCCGAGCACTTTACTCACACTCAGCTTATCTGTCTCTTTACTGAACTGTCCCTGCTGCCCCTGTGGACCTTCAGCATACTGAGTATTTCAGGAAATCCTGACTGAGAGTGTTAGAGCATTTTTCTGAGTCTTTCAGAAAAATCTGATATCAGTGTATTCCCCCCATACACTGATTTACTCATTTTGGGACCAACATCACCAGATCTACCCCAGAGTTGGTGGCCCTCTCCACTGAGTCAAGACGGACCTCACCAGGTAGCTCGCCAGATCTAGGGCGAGCTACCGAGGTCACCTCAAAGCTAGACCCAATTATGATTTGGGTCAATTGAGAAATTGGTGTTTCGTCACTGGTCACAGGTCTTTTTTCTGGGTTCCGGTTAGAAACAGTTCAACTCGAAGATCCAGTTGACATAGTTGTTTATAGAGGCAAGGTCTTAAATGATTTAATGTCTAAAGATTTGTGAAGTGTCCGAAGTTCACAATTCCTATGGCCGGAAAGCTCAGAGGTTGCCGGAATTAATGGAGGATTACCACAGAAGCAAGAAAAAGAGAAAGAAATGGAAATTTGCAGAAGAAAAGATTAAAGAAGAAGATCCAATGTGATCACTACCTTGAAGTATCGAGAGAGAATCTGGTAATGCTAAAGATCAATCGCCAGAAAAAACGGTTGGGATGCTTTGGATTCGTTCTGAAATTATGGAAGATCAAAAGTGTTGAATGAATTGTTTCATTCTATTTATAAGAAAGAGACGAGGTGAAGTGTAGTTTTTGGAGAGTCTAGGGACTCACTTCCAAAGAATTCCAAAGTTTGAAATGATGGGCACGGGAATTGAGGCGTGAAAAAGTGTGAGTGACGCCTCGGATTCCGCTCCACATCAGTACGTCCTCCGCCTAAAGGTAGTTCGCCAGGAAGCTCGGCACCAAACAAATCGGAGTTCGCCTTCACTAGAGCTCACCCACAGAGGCAAATTAGCTCACTCACACATTAGAAATATCATGATGTGGATGAGCTGGGGGGGCAAATGTTGATAGGCGAACTAAAGCGAACTACTAAGGGAAGATTAACAAAATAGATAGCTTAAGGCTAAGAAGCTCACCAGGTTGACTCAATGCCACGTCACCACTTTTGACCAGTCAACATCATAGGAAGAGGAAGAGTTCGCCAATAGTTCGCCCAGGTAGTGGGTGACACGTTATCAACCTTTGACCAGGTGACCATCATGGAGAGAGAGAGAGCACGCAAGGGAGCTCGCCCGATACCAGGACCCATTGCCCAGACCTGCTACCATCAAAACATCCCGAAGCAACACAAGGCAAGGGAGCTCTCCAAGGAGCTCGCTCAGTCCGAAGTAAAGCCAATAGCTACATAGGGAATTAATAGTGATGTAGTAGGACAAAACAATGTAATTAGAGTGTAATAGTAGGGATGATGACAAGTGTTTGGGACATTTGTCCGCACATTAGGCTAAATAAGCCCACTAAGTGTCACCTCATTACATGCAAACCTATAAATAGGATCATTATAACTCATTTCTCTCTCTAAGTTCATAATACACAAAACATTTCTTCTCTCTACTTTCTCTCACTTGAAGAATACTCCTAAACTATTTCTATGATTATTGTTTGGTAGGATTTCAGTGTTAAATTAGCCACATAATCACTTAATTAGATAATTCTACCAACAGTGGAGACAATTTTGCATAGTGGTGGTAGTTTGAGCAGTAGGCGGTGGCAATGGTGGAGCTTCCATTAATACCCCAAGAACAAGTTACAATACCCCACGAACAAGTTTAAGTTAATACCCAAAAAAACAACTGACAATAACCCAATAACAAATTATCAATACCCGAAAACAAATTACAATACCCCAAGGACAAGTCTAAGTAAATACCCCAAGAACAACTCACAATACCCTGAGAACAAATAATAATATCCGAAGACAAAATCACTAATACCTCAATTGTCAAAAAATACATAGTGCGGCATGTAGTGTGTGTTTTCAAAAAATTCAAAATTAAAATTAAAATCCAAGTGCATGGTATGCACTTGAGTGCACAATAGAATTTGCGTATATTTAATATTTTAAATTTGAAATTTATTAACATGCTATTATCAGATACTTATTAGTTGCTGAAGCTCATAGATGAGCTCGCTAGCACGGTGCTCAGGAGGAGATCGTGAAGGAAGGTGTAGAAGATCTACCATGCCTCGAGGAAGAAGACCAAACACTACCTGAAAAGGAGCAAATCCTGTACTGCGATTACGAGCCAATTTATGAGTAAATTTTGTCTTGGCTTAACTTCATATCCCATGATTTCAAATGAGAACCCACCAAACACCGTAATAAATTACCGAACGATCTATTCACTACCTCCGTTTCCCCATCAGTTTAAGGATGATAGGCCCTACTGAAGTCAAGACGAGTGTTCACCATACCCCACAAACTACGCCAAAAATGGCTTAAAATTTGAGTGTCACGGTCAGACACAATGGAAATAGGCAAACCAAGCAATCGATAAACATCTCGAAAGAAGAGTTGGGCGACATGGCCTGCATTAGATGTACGCTTGCACAGAATAAAATGGACCATTTTAGAAAAATGGTTGACTACCACAAGAATAGAATCGAACCTACGCTGCGTATGAGGCAAGCCCAATACAAAGTTCATACTAATGTCTGACCACGGGAGAGAGGGCATAGGTAATGGTCTGTACAACCCCGCATTAGAGGCAATTCCTTTGGACACTTGACAAATTTGACATCGAGAAAACATATCGAGACACATCCCGACGAATTGAGGGCCAAAAGTATGTACGCCTCACCAAATCAATAGTACGGTCACGACCCACATGACCTACCCTATGAAGCTCCTCAACCAAAAGTAAATGCAGACTGCACTGAGGGACACAAAGCAATAATCCCTTGAAGAGAAAGCCATCCACCAATAAAAAATCATCAAGAACTCCATGAACCATACTTAACAAGAGAGGACCAAAAAATGGATTTGTAGTATATAACTCACGAAAGGAATCAAACCCTATCACTTTTGAATGCATATCAGTTAGCAACATAGAACGATGACTTAATGCATCAGCCACCCGATTTGAAGCACCCGGCCTATGCTTCAAAATGAAATTAAATTGCTGTAAAAATGCTGCCCACGATGCATGACGTGGAGATATAGAGTCCTGGGCATGAATATGTCTCGAAGTATCATGATCTGTAAGCTAGATAAATTCCATCTGATAAAGATAATGACGCCAATGACGTATGGCCTGAACCACCGCATAAAATTCCAAGTCGTAAGCACTATAACGACTGTTCGCCCTATTTAATTTCTCACTAAAAAATGCCATCGGCCGTCCATCCTGGCTAAGGACAGCCCCAATGCCAACTTTTGACGCATCACAAGAGAGTTCAAAGGGTAACTCAAACTTGGGCAGGATTAATAAAGGAGCAGAAGACAACCTCTCCTTAATCACCTGAAAGGCCGTAGCAGCTGCAGGTGTCCACAAGATGTACTTACCTTTCATACAATCAGTAATGGGAGCCATGATGGTACTGAAGTTATGTATAAAATGTCGATAGAAAGAAGTCAATCCATGAAAACTACGAAGCTCGGTAAGAGTAGTAGGTGTAGGCCAGGAACGAATTGCTTGTACTTTAGACTCATCAACAGTTGTCCCCTTAGAGGAGATACGATACACCAGAAACAACACATTGTCCACCAATAAAAACACATTTATTGGGTGCTGCAAAGAAACTTTTAGCCCTTAGAATGAGAAGCACAGCCCGCAAATGCTTAATATGATCCTCCACCGAAGCACTGTAAACTAATATGTCATCAAAGTAGACAACAACACACGTCCAAATCAACGATCGTAAGGCCTGGTTTATAACCCGTATGAACGTGCTCGGTGCACTGGAAAGATCGAAAGGTGATTAGGGTCATAATTACATCTTTTTGCATCCATTTCTCAATGGTTTTGATGTGCTTATATTCATATTTGACCCTAAAATGTTATACTTTGTGCATTTAACCCTTTATGGCTAGAAAGTTATGTTTTGTAGCGTAAACGAGTAAAATCGGCAAAAAACGAGCAAGTTCAGAAATTGTGAGTTGATCCAATGGAGGCAGATGATATACCATGTCGAAGATTTCGAAGAGAGGGTCATAACGGAAAAAGAATCGAGTCAATCGAAGCTCTAGAACTCAAGATATGAAGGAAACGAGGAAGTCGAGGATCGATCGAACAAGACCAAGCCGTGTTCGTGCGCCACCAAGCTAGGACTCGTTCGATGACCAAGCTGGGTTCATGCGACGAATCTCTGGTTCGTTCACAAAGGTACCGAACGAATGGCTTGCACGAGTCGATTCATGCGGCCAACTGTAGGGGATCGTGCGAAGGTCCGTTTTGGCACACTTTCGAGGGCTGTTTCATCTTTTCGCTCGTTTAATGAAGAGCATATTGCACCAAGCATTGTGGGCACTATAAATACTCAAGGATCATATTCTAAAGGGGAGGATTCCATTAGTTAGATCATTAGGTAGTTTTAGAGAGAGAGATTAGAGGTTATTAGTGGGTTCTTAGTTAGATTTTATACTTCTCTCTACAATTACTTTTGATCCATCCATTGGATCTTTAATCCGTTTGTTCCACTAGATTAGTCTTGTTATTAGCTATGTTTCTACGGTTCGTTTTATGATTTTGAGCTTTGGATCAAGTGATAGCTTTTCAAGGTTTGATGCTTGTATTTCTGTTCATCTACATATGGTAAGTTTACCTTTAATTCTCTTGTTTTAGTTAATAATCATGATGATTAGATTGTTAATTGTTGATTTTCATTTTCAATTAGCCATGGGCCATTATCCTTGTTGCATGGTTGTATGAATACTATGGTGAATTTAGTCTCTTATTAATCCTATGCATGAATTAGTGATCTTGATGGATTATTTCTCTTATTAATGACTTGTATGAATGCTTGGGATGTTTAATTGGATTGTATGACTTATATGTTTTAGCAATGAAATGAGAATTGAGCTATAAGAACCTTATGCATACCAAGTGTTTGATGTTTGGCTTGTATGATCAATGAGAATTGCATATTAATTAGCCTAGACCTCTTAATTGGAGTGTTAGGAGTTGTAGAGAGATCTAGACACCTAATAGAGCTCTTACCTTGTGTTGTAGAGAGATCTAGACACTAGTTGGCTTGACTAAGACACCAAGAGATCTTTTTCATGCTAGGATGGATAGGACACTAGAGGAACCATAGTAGGATTACTCTCATGCACACACACCACTCATTTGCTCAGTTCCTTGAGGTGATAGCTAGATTTACATTGCTTTGTTGAAGTAGATAGAAACCATGATTGTTTTCTTTCTTTCCTAGCTATTAGCCTTTTGTAGACATTCAATGCTTGCTTGATATCGCATTGTTTCCCTGTGTTCGATATTTAACTAGGTTAACTTGCCACGACAACAACGACCACGTTCACTTGCGTGGAAATCATACACGATTTTGGCAAACAAGTTTTTGGCACCGTTGCCGGGGAAATGATTTCGTTGTTTATTTACATTTTCTTTTCTTTGATTCTTTGTTTGCTTGTTTGTTGTTTGTTTGTTTCCCTTGAATTCCGGCAATGCCAAAACAAGTTTTTGGAGCCGTTACCGGGGAGACGATCACTTTGTTAGGCTTGTATTGATGTTTACTTTGTTTTTCTTTGTTTCTTTGTTTGTTTTAATCATTCTTGGTGAGTGTTGATACTTGCTTGTTTTTGTAGGAGTGAACTTACTTGATGATGGACGAATACAACCATTGCTCGTATTGTCCACAAGATACATATCCTCCTAATTCATACACCTATCAACCTTACCCATATTAACCACCACCTCCACAAGATGAATCTTATCCTTATCCTCCCAATTTATATTCATACCAAGATTCCTACTCTTATGAAGATCCATATTCCTACCCTCCAACCATTCTTATGCCTTGCCATCAAGAAGAAACTCCTCATAGTTATGTAGATGAGACTCTAGCTCAAATTCTCAAGCAATTGGAAGAAATGAGAAGTGAAAATGAAAGGTGCTTTGAGAGGACAAACAAGAAGTTTGATGAAATGTTCATGTCTCAAAGTCATCAAATCAAGAGTTTGGAGTTCCAAATGGAGCAATTGAGTACTCAAGCCAATGAGATGTGTGAGGAGGAAGATGGGGGTAATGATGAAGATGAAGGGGAAGTGGAAAGCATGGGGGAAGAAGGGAATGTGGAAGATGAAGATGATGATCATCATCATGAGAACACTAAATCTCTTTCTATTCTTGATTGTATTGGAATTCAATTGTCTATTGAACCTTCTCATGCTTACATTGACTATGAAATTTCTATTATTAATGATGATATTGCTTATAAATTTTCTCATGCTACATTGATTAGGAATCAAGAAGAAGAGAAGGATGAACTAGGAGAAAAAAAAAGAGAAGAGTGTGAAAACAAAGAGGAAAAAGAAGAAATTGATGAAAGTAAAGAGGATGATGAAGATGAGGATGAACATGATAAGTAAAAGGATCTTTATGATCAATTTGTTGATGATATTGATGGAAGCAAAGGAGAAATCTTAAGTGAGATCAAAGAAGATAAAAATGATTATGAAGAGATCAAATTTACTCATGCTCAAGATATCTCCGATCTTAAGAGCTTTACTAATCCTTTTTACAATTTCATTGATTATGATATTATTCCTTGTTATGATGATATAGAGTATCCTACTCATTGTGTATGCCTTGATAGGAATCTTGAAGAAGAGAAGGAAGAGTTGAAAGAACAAGATGTGGAGGAGAAAGAGATAGATGATTCAAGAGACGGAGAAGAGGAAGAACAAGAAGAGGTGGATGAATGTCCATTATGGGACATGAGCATAAATGGAGAAGAACAACAAAATGAAGTGGAAGATGAACTTCAAGGAGAAATGAGCATTTCTAAACCCTTTAACTCTTCCACTTATGCTTACATTGATAATGTTGTTCATAATGATTTTGTCTTGCCTCTTGATATATTTGATCATAAGTTAGAATTGCGGATCCTCTTGAACATATTTGTTAGTAGGAGATGGGGGTGGAATGGTGTTATGAGAAGAAGAGAAGAAGAAAATTCTTGTGCTTATAAGTATAAATTGACAAGGAAAACGGGTGTATGGGGTAGAAATCCTACATGTTTCCTGGATCATGAAGCTATGAGATTGATGTTTGATGGGGTGGATGCCAAATATCCTTGGCCATTTAGCTAACATTGGTGCGTCCGGCTAGGGGACGTCAAATCCAAGCGCTAGGTGGGAGGCAACCCATCCTTAAAAAAATTTCTTGCTTATTAGGATTGCTTTGTAGTTTAGATAGTGTTATTTGTTTTGATTTGCTTCATATGGGGTAGTGTGTACTCTTACCTTGGTTGGTGCATGTGATTTATCCTAGTTTGGGGGTGTTGCCTGTTGTTATATATGGTGATTTCTTGGTTTAGTTGAGCTTGATTTTACTTTTATTGATTCATTGCTAATCCTATTTTCATCACTCTTTGCCAAACTTTTAGGATCCTTGATCCGAAAAAGTTTGGGGGGGTGTGTTCGTTCTTCAAATTTTAGATTTGCAATGAAGTGTTAGCTCTAGAAAGGTGTGATGAGGAGATTTCTCTTCCTACTCGGCGAAGAAAGACATTCTCATGTAAGTGGCAAGTCACTCATATTCTTAATTCCAAATCAAGGTATGTCTTTACACTTATCTCTCCCTATATGCTTCCATTCTTAAGTTTAGTTTGCTTGATTTTTAGATTGCTATTTTGAGCTTAAGTGTTGATTCTTGTTGTATTGTGCTTTGAGTGAGTGCATTGCATGATCTTTACTTCACTTTTGCCAAACTTTTTAGACCCTTGGTTTAAAAAAGTTTGGGGGGTGTCTTCGTTTCACAAATCTCATTGCAATTATGCTTATGTTGATTCTTAGTGTTCTTATGATGTTTTGGACCATATGCTTATTTGGTGCCTTGTTTTTGCTTGTTGATTTTTGCCATGATATTGCTAGTTGAGAGTAGTGTGGCATCTGTTGATGGATTTTATTAATGTAATGATTTAGTGGCTGTTTATAGCTTAGAAATCCAACAAACAATAACTATGAAATTGTGTTCTTGATTTGCAATGTAGAGAGAGAAAATAGTGAGAATTAGAGAGAGAAAGTGTTGTTGAATTATGAACTTAGAGAGAGAAAGGTACAATGGAGACATATTTATAGGTTTGCATGTGTGAGGTGACACCTTGTGAGCCTACTTGGCTTTAGGTGCTGACAAGTGTCCTTGACACTTGTCCTTACTCACTACTTGTGCTACGTTTACAAGCTTTGTCCTACTACATCATTACTTGCTACCTACATGACTAATGTCCGTACGCTGGTTCTAGGCGAGCTTCTGGGTGAGCTTCATTGCCTTGTGTAGTTTTTGGTATAAAATAGAGATGGACTTCGGCTTGGTCTCCTCTGGTATGGGCGAGCTCCTTGACGAGCTTCCTTGCGTCTGAGCTAGCTTCCCTGCGTCTGGGCTAGCTGCATCTGGGCTAGCTTCCCTGCGTCTGGGCTAGCTGCGTCTGGGTGAGCTTCGTCTGGGCGAGCTTCCCTGCGTCTGGGCGAGCTTCGTCTGGGCTAGCTTGCCTGTGTCTGGGCTAGCTGCGTCTGGGCTAGCTGCGTCTGGGCGAGCTTCCCATGATGGCTAGCTTCTCAGCCTTCATGATGGCCAGCTCCTCCATGTTGGCTAACTTCTCAGCCTTCATGCTGGCCAGCTACTCAGCCTCCATGCTGGCCAGCTCCTGGCGAGCTCCTCCATGTTGGCTAGCTTCTCAACCTTCATACTGGCCAGCTCCTGGCGAGCTCCTCCATGTTGGCTAGGGTCAAGGTTGATGACGCAGCTACCAAGCAGGTCGGCGACCTTCTCAGCTATGACGCAGCTACCAAGCAGGTCGGCGACCTTCTCAGCCTTAGCTAATTTATCTTGTGATTCTTTACCAGTAGTTTGCTTTAGTTCGCCTATCAACATTTGCCCTCCAACTCGTTCACATTATGATATTTCTAATGTGTGGGCGAGCTGATTTGCCTCTGTGGGCGAAAGCTCGAGTGTAGGCGAACTCCCAACTTCACTGTTCTAATTTGGCTTCTATTTGTTTTTCACATATTATTATCTTTAAGTAGCTCGTATTTATTTATTATGGGTACGCAATTGTTCATCTTATACCATTTAAGGAAGCAAATCGTTCGTCTTACGCCGCTTCGGACAACGAATCGTACTTGTTTATTTGGCACTTATTTGTTTGTCTTACTCTGTTTGGGTCCGCGAATTGCTCGTCTTACGCCGCTTAGAGCAGCGAGTTGTATGTAAATGAAATCTCCACAAAAGAAGCTTTTATGTGGCTTACAAGTTCGATTTCACTAACAATCGATCGAATTTAGTTTACCGGAATTACAAAGTTAACAAATTCTGGAAAGATTTTGATAGAACTTCGTTATGGCAGCGAACTTGAGTTTTATTCTGAAAATGAGGCCTATTTATAGGCAAAATTACAAGCAGGTGGTGGCATGGACTTTGCCACGCTTCTTAGGAAGCTTACACGTGTCCTTTTCATGCTAAACAAGATAATTACAATGAAAAATCGACTAAAAATGAACAAAATGGAGTTCTAGCGATTAACTTCAATGGTGGCGAGCAGGTGACCAGCTGGTTGGGCGAACAGGTGAGCTGCTCTGGGCGAGCAGGTGACCAGCTGGTTGGACGAACAGCTGAGCTGCTTTGGGCGAGCAGCTGAGCTGCTTTGGACGAGCAGCTGAGCTGCTTTGGGCGAGCAGCTGAGCTGCTTTAGGCGAATAGCTGAGCTGCTTTGGGCGAGCAGGTGACCAGCTGGTTGGGCGACCAGCTGAGCTGCTCGCCTCCTTTCATTTTGTACTGCTGCTCGCCTATCTTTTGTTCTTCTGTGATTCTTTCATCTTCTTTGTTGGTTTTCACTTGTTCCAGCTTTATCTTGGCTTCATTATTATGATCTTCTTGTCTTGGGTTTAATTCTCCTGGGACACGTCACCTGGGATTAATTTGATTACTTCCTTGAACAATCAGATTAACTTATTACATCAACAGTTGCCCCCTAGCTTGATGTTTGTTGGAACCATCGAGTGGATAACAATTATCAAGCTATATGGATTTTATAAGAATTCTTTGTTGTTTAGGAAGTAATTTCAGTCTTGACTTGACTTGCGACCATTTGGATGCCGGATATAGTGAAAGACCCCCATGGCCTCATTAAAACCCTAGCCGTAAACCACCCTTGTAGATAAACCAGTCGTAGTAAAAAAGAGATACCAGAGTGTGCTTTCAAATATCCATGCCCAAATGGTGTTGAGTATCCTTGATTAGATTGTCGTGTATTGAAGCAACTGAAATTGGTGATCAGCTTCACACAAAGAGGCGAACAACACATGATGTGAGGGAGCGAGCAAGTCTTGGGGTGAGCAGGTGAGCTGTTCGCTGCCAACCTTCTGAGAGGGATTTGCGAGCCGCTCATCGTGCTCAAGTTGCTCGTCGTGGTCAATAGCTCATTCTCCTCCGACCAAGAGAAGATTATTGGTAATTGATGAAGAAATAAATGACGAGGAGACCGAGTCCGATGTCCATTCAGTTTTTTGTGATGTATTTGGGACAAGCTCGGAGTCTTCTGAGCCTGATACTGAAGAAGTTAGTACCGTCCGAGAGGTCTCAGAAGCTCGAGATCAGACCGCTGATATTCCTGAGGTGGTGAATCCTCGTGAGGGTGCTACCGACTTCAATCTTGGAGAAGGTTTCGAACGAGGAGATGGGCCGAGCCAAGCCAATATTTGGAGAGAGTTGGCTCAAACTTATCAACCTCCGACGCAAGTACTTGAAGAGAGAATACCGGAGGGGGTTGCTCAAGACTTCAATTGGCTGGTTTTTATTGATCAGTATCGGGACCAATTTATCCGACCTCGACTCCGTTCTGTTCTGTATGTTGAGACGAGATATGAGGTGACTCGTCACCAAAGCCTGTTGTTAGAAGATGACTTGACAACTATTTGGAACGAGTATCGGATTCCACTTGATATCCACATGCATGTCCCTCGTGATTGTGAGCGAGCTGATCGTCCCCCACCGGGGTGTACTGCGATGAACGTTGATGTCCTTGATGTCGGATTCCCACTGCCGTTGCATCCAGTAATTGACCAGTTTTTTATGGATGTTAACTTAGCAATTACTCAAATTACACCAAACGGGTGGAGAAATTTGCGAAGTTATTTGACGGTGATTGGATTAGGGGTATCCCAACCAGTTGACGGCTCCGGAGATTCATTACTCGATGATGATCTCGGAATGTACGGAAGAGGGGACCGACTACTATTATGTGAAAGCCCAAGCTAGAATGAAGATTTTAGAGGGCATTCCCAATAAAGTGAAATGATGGAAAAAGCAATTCTTTTTCATCGGTGGTGATTGACGAGCTTCCACATCATATACCGGCGTTAGAGATAGAATAAATACTCCGGAAGAATATGGGGAATTGAGACGTAAGTCGCGTCCTCTGTGTATCATTCGTTTCGAAGTTCACTTATATAACTTTATCTCCTTTCAGGTACCATCCGGACGATCACCCATTTTGTTGCGACGCCCTCCACCAGGTTGCATGCTCTCGTGTCCCTGGGCATTTTGGGGACATTAAAGATATAGAGGTGCAGAGGGCTTCTGAATTCGCCTCACAGTCTTGGAGTGCGACGAATGACAAGATTATCCACGGGCAGACGTTGAGTGACAACATACTTCTGGGTAGTATGTTTGTTAGTTCTTCCACTATTGTGTATCAACGAATCATGGATCAGCCGATAGCGCTGGGAAGAATGAACTGTCAGCTCCGTGAGACAAATGAGGGGCAACTGAAGGTGATCCAGGCCCAAGAAGCAGAGTTGAAGCAGACGACCCTCAAAGCTGAGTTTGCTCAAGAGCGTCAGGATAATGCTGTAAAGGTGGACAAGATCCTCGAGCTTGAGAAGGAGAAGGCCAAGCTTCAGATTGACATGGAGTGTTTGTACACCGAGGAGGATCTGGGGGAGCAAGTGTGTGATGCATCGAATTTGGGGTACATCTGCTCCTATAGTGAGTGCATTCGAATCATCCACCAGGCTGAGGAGAGAGTGTTGGGGAATTAAACGCGGATCTATTCGGGATTTACGCTAAATACAAATTTAAGCCTACAATTAATATCATGATTTAAATATAATTAAATAAAATAATTGTATACCCAACAACAGGTTTTGCATGCAAAACATATGAACAAATAATATCACGTAAAGCCCTAAACATGCGGAACTAAGGGATTTAGTGAATTATATCTCTTGGAGAAAAGGCAGTTTCTGAGACAAAAGGCGTCCTTTGTTCCCTTGGTGAAAGACACTTTCTGAGACAAAAGGCGTCCTACTTAAATGCTTTTCTTGATTAACCCAAAAGCCTTCTCAAGTATTCCCTTGTCCTTATTCGTACACCCGGTGGGAGGCCACATGAATAATCACAACACAAGGAAGAAAATAATTTTGTTGCTCTTGAACCCAAAATTTTCGAAAATTTTGGTTCTTTATTGTCTTAATTGGAGTCTTGTATCATCTCATATTTATAATGAGAATACAAGATCTTGAATATCTTGAATATCTAATATTTCAAATCTTGATTATCATGGATATCAAATATTCTAATCTTGATAATCTTGAATACTAAATATTCAATTCTTGATATTTTTCATACAAGAATTTTCAAAAATTTCCCTACATTAATTTAATGAGATCTTGATTTTATTAGATATTCTTGTATCCAAGATACATATCTATTTTTCATAAAATCTCTCATTAATATTTATGTATTAATTTTCAAAAAATACAAATTAATTTGGGCCCAAAATATTTCTTTTATTTTAATCACCTTATTCATTCTTGGACATTTAATTGGGCTACTTGAGGGGCCTTTAGGAGAATTAAGATTGGACCTCCCAATGGGCCTTGAATTCTAATATTGAGCCCAATGTCATTCAACCCATTAACATTAGTCTCACTCCACTATAGGATTAATGTTGCACTATCCATCTTAACCCATATTACAATCATATGCCTCCCGGTCATTATTTCCCGTGTTTAAGATTCTCTTGTCCGTTAATTAATCAAGCCACTGAACGCTTTAATTAATTTAACATCTTATCCTTGGAGTAAGGACAGCTCTTCTTTATCATCATACCGGAAACAAATTCCACTTGCAAGATTTAGTATGACGAACATTTAGAGCCCACCAAGGGGACTAATCAAACAAGACTTTCCAAGCACACGTTCCTCTGTATTAAATCTTAGCAACTGTCATGTTATCAATGGCATCACCTAAGATGCAAAGTATTGAGTCTTATTGACTCTCTACCCATAACAAATTAAAGTGCCACTCACGGATCACACACAGTCCTATTTAAGGGACAGAGGTTTAGAAATAAATGACCACTAAGGTCTAATTCTTCATCCCATAAATCAGTACGGAAGAATTACCTCTCTGTAGGTCCTCTTCAATGCATCATCATGCACTAGTGCAATCCCTTGGTCAAGATAAGCCAATCTGGGATCTACACATCAACCGTCTACCAATGGGGTGTTCAAATCCCATCTAGGTTGTGAATTTAGTACTTGTTACAAGAAACTGATAATGTGATCTTGCTGTGAGTTATCTGGGGATCACCACATTTATCTATAGTGTAACTTGTACTATTATATGAACGGATTGCAATAAATAAATAACATTCATATTTATCTAAAGCACAGTGATAAAAGATTTATTTCAGATAAAGCTCAAAGATTCAGTTTAGTTATACAAAGTAAAAGCATACTTTCTAGTATAACCCTAACAGAGAGGCCAAAAGATTTCTGGATTATGTCAGAGCTAATCCGCCAAGCAAGTCGCAACCTCTTCCTATAGCTGATCTGGTGGAGTTCGGGATTGATGTGGGGGTCTTTGGAGAGGGTTATACTATTATTGATATCCCAGGTCAGGTCGTCTCGGACGATTCGGATGAAGACACTACTGAGGATCCCGCATCTGCTTCGGGAGTTATTGAGACTACTGAAGCCTCCCTAGATGAAGATCGTCAAAAATAGGAGGAGGCGGTCACGATGTCTTACATCTAGACTCCTCTGAGTGCTGAAACTACACCCCCCGAAGTTCAACCCGCCGATGCTGCTGTTGGTGATGCCCCTACTGCTGATTAGGGTTTTTGCTCGCCCGATGTCTTATCTGTTTTAGACATCGGTTTTGCTATCTTTTGCTGTGTTCTTTACTCGCTTTTCTTCTTAGTTTATCATAGGATGTATTTGACTTTGTTTGGTTGTATGCCGAACCTTTTTAAGGAATGGAATGATCGTCCTGCCTACTTGTTTATATCGTATGTTCTTTTTGTGGTGCTCATTTTTGCATTCTACTTTTCAGTATTCGTGTAATAACCTTTTAGGTTGTAACGATCCGCACTCTTACGTCGGGGTGCTCAGTTGGGATTTTATGCTTTACTATCCATTTGGAGCGTTCACTACGCTGCCGTTGGATTTTACATTTCTATCCCGAGCTATTCTGGAGTGTTTAATGTGCCATCCTGTGAAATGTGCAAGGCGTCCGTTAGGATTAATATTTTTTAAACACTGTCGGCCCAATTAGGGTGGACTTATAATGGTCGATCATGCTCAACCCTTGATTGGGATGTGTTAGGTGTCTGACACCGTAACTTATCCGCTCAAGAAGTGCAAGATGCTTCTCTCTCGTTTAGGACATTTATGGTCTCTGGCACCTTTTATGTCGCTGTATGAGGAGCGTGCCCGGCAAAGGGCGCATTTGACCAAGAAAGCCACTTTCAGGCAATTTCAAGTAGGACTGCAATCCTTCCTGGTCATCACTTACCGAAGAAAGATTATCTTTCACATTTCATTCGCCGTTGGCGTAACCAAGTATACATCATACATCCATTACTGATAAAATTTCTTCAAATGAGCAGCATTCCATGTGTATGAAGAAGGTGTCCCATCCAGGTCTTCCAAGTGGCAAGTTCCTTTTGACCAACTTCGCGAAACACGAAATGGTCCTTCCCATCCAGGTCCGAATGTTCCAGGTGGAGTGGATAGGATTTTTCGCAGCACCAAATCGTCTTCCTGGAAACTTTTCTTTTTGACTTGCGAATTTTAATACCTGGTAGCGTATTGTTTGTATGTCGCGTTGCGCAGCTCTGCAGCGATTCGCCTTTCTTCGAGGAAGTCTTTCTCGATCGCGATAGCTTTATCATTCCCTTCCTCGTTGTACATACAAACTCGCCATGTGGGATTTTGTAGCTCGAATGGCACCATTTCTTCGGTTCCGTACACCATTGAGAATGAGGTTTCTCCAGTGCTTGTTCTGAATGACGTTCGGTACGACCACAACACTTCCGCTAGTTCTTTCGACCAGCTTCCCTTCTTTTCCGTCAAACGGAGCTTCAATGTTTGCTTGATGATCTTGTTGATTGCTTTAACCCGACCGTTTGACTGCGGATGATAGGGCGTCGAGTAATACTTTTTAATTTTCCAAGTATCACAGGATTTCCATGAGAATTTCCAATCCCTGTTTCTGTGATATACATTTGAGTAGGGGTGATGAAAATCCTCTCTTGTATAATTGGCCGTCGATCATCAAGTAACGAGCTGCCTGTTTAACCAATCGAGCTGCTGTCCAGGGATCCTCAGGCTGCTCTCCGCTAGTCAAATATTTTATTAGACTAGCTCTGCAGTCGTCATTGTCCAACTCGTCCACCTCCTGCCCCCCATTCGATATTTGATTCATTTTATAATCGAAGGTCAAAGGATTATCAAGTTTGGTGATGACGACTTTTGATATGTCTGTTGCCCCATGGCTTGATGCTAATCTGGCCAGAGCGTCGGCTTGTGTGTTTTCTAGTCAAGGTGTCAGTTCGATATAGACTTGTTGAAACATGTTCAATAGATGAGCTACTATTTTTTGATATAGTATCACCCGTTCACGTACAAGTGTCACGGATGTTCATAGTCCTTTGTCAATTTCGGTGAGTAAGTCAATTCCACAATAAAGTGTGTTGATAGAATTTATTAGCCGTGTTTGTTATGTGGCTAGTTATGTCAGATTAATTCTACCAAACAATAATCAAAGGGCTTCGTGTTCTTGGATATAATATAGACCGAGAGAGAGAGAGTGAGAGCTTAGAGAGAGAAAGTATTGTGTAGGAAATGTATTAATTGTATTGAAATGTGTAATAGTTACAAGTGAGGTCTTGTTTATAGGTGTGAGAGAGTGAGGTGGCACTTTACGAGCCTATTTGGCTTCCGGTGTTGATGAAGGTTCCACACCTTCGTCTTAGTCCCTCACACTGCTCCTCATATCGTGCTTCGTCCTACTACTATGCCTTAGACTAGATGGGCCTCGTTAAAAACCTCGTTGTAAACCACCCTTGTGGACAAACCGGGCGGAGGGAAAAAGAGCGCAACCATCGGGATCTAGCAGGCTACGAGGCGAGCTCCAAGGCGAGCTCCAGGGCGAGCTCTTAGACCTCGACGAGCTCTTAGACCACGTGAAGGTGAGCGGGTCTCGAGACCTCGGCGAGCTCTCTTGCCGACCTCCTTTCCCAGGTGGGGCTAGGCGCCTTAGCGAGCTCCCATCTTCGCAGGATGGCTGAGATCGGCCTCTCGGCCCCCCTCCCGAGGAATGTTGCGACCTTCTCAGCCTTAGGTCGCTTAATCCTCTAATCCTTCTCAGGTAGTTCGCCCGTCAACATTTGCCCCCCAGCTCGCCTACATCATGATTCATCTACTGTGTGGGCGAGCTGACGTGCGAACTTCCAGGCGAGCTCTTCTGAGTCGGTTTCCCAGGTCGACATGGGGTGAGATTCGAGGCGTCACGCATGCCTTTTTAGGCGTTGTTTCCCACGCCAATTATGATGATCTTTCAAATCCTTTGGAAATAAGCCCCCGGACTTCCCGGATATTCGATCTCGCTCAGAGTCTATAAATAGGCGAAACCAGGTTCATTCCTCACTTTGCTTCTTCACTTCTCCGAGCGAATTTTCAGCGATTGTCTCCTTGCTTCCGACGCGTCTCCCAGTGCTCCCAAAGGTAGAAACCCAACACTTTTTTTTTCTTCCTTTTCTTAGTCTTCGTTCTTCGTCTCCTTCAATCTTTCCGAAGGCTTTATACGTTTTTCGATCGTCCCCCTTGCTACTCCGGCGACTGTTGCGTCGGTTTGGACACCTCGTGAACAATACTCATAAAAAACTCCCCTTAGACAAATTAACTCAATCATGTCGGACATATCCTCAAACCGGACCGTGTTGAACCGAAACTTGGGAAAGAGGCTATTGACTGACGATCGGCCCATCCCCTAAATGAACCCCGTGGTGGTTACCTCGGGATCTGGGGTGAGCTCTGTAGCTCGTCCAAGTAGTCGCGAGGTCCTCGGCGAGGTCCACCCTGATCCGGGGGAGAGAGCTACCAACTCTGGAGATGACGACGCCTCAGGTCTCCGCGAGCTTAGGGAGGACCTCGCCCAAACCACCGATGATGCGGCCATCCACGAAGTGGAGGCCACCGAGGTCCCAGAGGAGGTCGCCGAGAGTGCCGATCAAGCGAGCGAGCTTGCCCGCGAGCTCGATGAAGAAATGGACGAGGATAAGGTGGAGATCACTCACGAGTATCTTTGCTTCATCGATTTCCCATTTCCCCGATTGCCGGAGTACCAGGTCCCTGCCGAGGTCATCCACAACTTCAACTGGGCGGAATATGTGAGGGCGTATGCGGTGAGCTTTCTGCTGCCCGAGCGGGACCTCTTCGATGCCGCCAATAAATCCGATCTCAAGGCGAGCGAGGTCGTGAGTACCATCAGCGAACATGCCCTACCAACGTTCCGTAAGAAATTTCGCATCCCTGTGGACGTCTTCATGTATGCCCCCGGGAAGAAAGAGCGTGCCGACCTCCCTCCTTCGGGGTTAACCGCCATCAACATTCACACCCTGAAGACCGGGCTCACACTACCGCTGCACCCCATCATTGGGCGGTTCCAGGCGGACAACAATCTTGCCATCACGCAGCTCACCCCGAACGCCTAGAGTAACTTATTGGCGATGCTGACCGTCTTTGGGCTCGAGGGTTACGAGAATTGACTAACCCCGGTGGAGCTCAATGAGCTGTTTAATATGACTGCGCAGGTGAACGATGGCAAGGGGTATTACTACCTGAGGGCCCGTCCCAACGAGAAAATTCTGAGAATTCTTCTCGGGAAGATCCGCAACTAGAAAGAATAGTTTTTCTTCATCGACGGCGACTGGCGGGCTTCGGACGGGCAAGGGGGACGTATCCCCACTTCCGAGGCATACGGAGAAGCCAGCTGTAGGTGGCATAATTCGGTGTACGTGGGTTGGATTAGATTTACTAATCTAATCTCTTATTTTTGCAGGCCTGAAATACCATAAGTCGAGTCGTGGGAATCCCGACGTTTCTATCGATTTCGACCTTGTGCGGGCTATCTGTTGCTTGCGGGAGCAGAAAGATCGTGAGATCAATAACTTGTGTCAGCACCATTGTCGGAGGCTAGCTGGGCTCATAACATCGCCCCACCATCTTGTTTTCCAAGGTTTAACTCTCAAAATTTCTAAGTTACGGTAGCTCACCGAAGAAGCTCACCGGGTTGCTAACGGTCCTTAGTGGATTTTTGCAGGTGAGGACCTCGCTGCCGACCTCCCACCTATTGACGTCCCTAAAGCTTACCATTTCTTAGCTCGACAATTACAAATGGGCAAGCCTCAACCGAACCGAGTTGGCGTTCCATCTGGGGCGGTGTTGGATGCGACTAAGAAGGCGGAGGTCGCCAAGGGTGCGGGCAAGGCTGGGGGCTCCAGCTTGCAGAGGACCTCGACCTCTCAGCCAGACAAAGAGAAGGTCGCCCCAAACAAGAAAGGCTCGGGGCGAGGTTCAGGATCTAGCCGGGGCTCACAGACTCCATCTCAGCAGCCCAAGTGAACCCTCTACCGTGTGGATGGCTCTCGGGTGAGCGAGGATGAAGCCCGTACCCACAAGCGATCTCAGGTTGGTCTCTGGGACGAAGACTTCGAGCAAAGTGACCGAGGCGGTTCTGGGTCGACTCAAGGAGGGTCAGGGCGAGCTCTCGTTCCCCAGTCTACTCATGCACCTCCAACTCCTCAGAGTGCGCCCCCGCCGTCTCCCTACGGGGTCCCTATCCAGGATGACACCCTACTTGGGCTCAACCCTGATAGGTTCGGGTAAGAGGGCGAGCTTCTCTTTGAAGTTGGAAGTCATTTAGCTTGTGTTGCTATTTTTATGATTTTTGCTAACATTTTTTACGTCCGCAGGTACGTCCCCGCCGAGCTCCCACATCGACCTGAGTCCCTTCACACTGCGGAGAGGTGCAAGCCCTTGACCTCGCCGAGGGACCTTCCTGAGGGGGCAGCCCACCGAATCTTCACTGAGGCCCCCAAATATCTCTCCGCCTCAGAGCTCGCGATGATCGAGTGGCATAAGCCCACCGACAAGGCGAGGTTGGCGATGCACTATGCCTGTGCAGCTCTGGCGGCCGCCCAGCTCGTCACCGATGAAGTCACCGCCACCGACAAAGCTCTCCATGATGCGAAAAAACTGCTTACCAAGATTGGGGAGGAGCGGAAGAATGCCGTTGAGGAGCTCGTTGGGATGGAGGCTAAGGCGAAGGCCTCGCTGGTGGCGGAGCAGAGCACCATCAAAAAGATGGAAAAATCCAGGCCAATTTCCATTGCCAGCAGGCCGAGTTCGAGCAACCTCGCCAGAAGCTCGCCTCCCGGGACGAGGAGCTAGCCCGGGCCAAGGATGAGGCGAAGATCCTCCGAGAGTAAAACTGAGGAAATTTGGAGGAGTGTTCAAAGTTCCGCGAGGAGGTCGCTGCCAAGGCCCTGGAGGTCGCCGAGCTCAGGGGCCGCTCGGATACCACTATCACGGCGGAGGAACTGGAGCTCGCCCGGATGGTCGCCATAGACAAAGGCTACGTCCTTTGCTTTGCTGAGGTTATTCGCTCCTTTCAGTGGGCGCGGATAAATAATGAGAGCGAGTGGGATGCTCTTGTCAGTGAGTTCGATGATTGCTTGGTGAAGGCTAAGATTCTCCCTGGCACTGAGCTAAACATAGGGGACCTCGCCGGCTATGGGATCAACCTCAATGTGGCTAAGGAGAAATTCAACATCATCCAGACCTATGAGGTTTTGACTGCTGAGGCAGCCGGGGACGTCGCCGGGGATATCGAGGGCGAGGTGCGTACCCCGCCCACAATGGAGCAGATGCAAGAGGTTTGCGGGGACGCTATGGTGAGCATTGGCGAGTTCGACGCTAGCGGGCTCACCGGCAACATCACTTCCGAAGCCGAGCTCGCCCTCCCAGTTGAACATGTTACTACCAACCCCGTCGGGGTGCCACCTGATGCCCCAACAGCTCCAGAGACTTAGGCCTTTTCTTTGCTTTCGTAGATTAACTTACTACAGGAAATCACACATTCCGTGATGAAATTTTGTGTGATGACACAAAATTCGTCACAATATGTTACCTACAAGTGACAAATTTAATTTTCGTCACCAAAAAGTGAGAATTCGTGATGAATTTTCTTTTTGTCACCACTGGTGTTTTTTTTTGTCACTAATTCGAAATTTTCATGACAAAAATAAGAAATTCATCACAATAAACTCTGGTGATGATATTCATAATATTTAGTGACGATATTCACCGTCATGAAAAATAGT
>JAPKLY010002390.1:0-19249 GCA_026898435.1 Prunella vulgaris | reverse complement strand
GCCTGATTTAGGAATGATCACCAAGACCAAGTTTTCATCATTTTTTGCCAATTTTCCGTTATAATTATCTTGTTTAAGCGGTTAGGGACATGTGTGAGCTTCTGAATAAGCGTGGCAAAGTGAATGCCACCACCTGCTTTTAAGAAATGCCTATAAATAGGCCCCCATTTTCGTTTTAATGCAAGTTTTCGCTGCTATAACAAAGTTCTGCCGAAATCTTTCCCGAATTAAACACTTTGCAGTTCCAATAAACTGAATTTGATCGGTTGTTAATGAAATCGCACTAGTTAGCCACATAAAAGCTTCTTTTGCGGAGATTTCGTTAACAATTTGGCGCTAGAAGGAGGGTTCGAACCTCCGATTGCTGGATTTTGTTGAATTCTGGAGTGGAAACTGCAAAATTGGCATTCTGGATGAAGATTCACAACCTGTTCGCTTGAAGATTTGAAGAAACACAAGTTGTTCGCTTAAGGTTTGAAGGAAACATATATGTTCGTCCTTTGATCAAGAAATAACACCAGCTGGTCGCCTGTTTTTGCACCTGGTCACCTATTTTTGCACCTGGTCGCCTGTTTGTACACCTGCTCGCTTGTTTGTACACCTGCTCGCCTGCTTTTCACATGCTCACCTGTTCACCTGCTCACCTGCTATTTCACCTGTTCACTTGTTAAGTGAAAAGGAGCTGACATTACGTAAAATGTCGAGGGAAGTTTCTCAACCAAGAGTAACATCGCACGGAAGGAATAACAACCATCAAAACAGGAGAACACCAGTGCCTGAACAATCAACTGCGGTTCAGGACGTAGTGAACAATAGATAACAAATGGATCATACGGGAATCCCGCCTGCCCAAGTGGGGCAAAACTATATGCAAGTGTTATCTGAACTGCTCCCTTTCCTACAAAGTCCAGAAGATATCTCTCGTATGATGGTCCTCTGCAGGGTATTACAGCAACAACAACAACAGGGAGCCACCGGTCCCTCTGGGATGTGACCTGAACCCAGACCCGTCCTTGAACGGGTAGTTCTGCGTCAACCCGAGGCCAAGGCTGAAAGCGAACGACGAAGAAAGCGAGAGGAACGAGGGAAGCAGAAAATAACTGATCGGTTGGACCAACAGGGCAGACGGACTATGAGCGTGGTGGATGAGTCAAGTCACAGCAATCCGCGGAGCAGGCATCCGGAGCAACGGGATGATGGGTCATACGGACGGCCTATATCGGTGTCCCGTCATCCGACTCGTGTACAGGAAGCGGACCCAGAAAGGCAGCAAATAATTCGTGAATGACTACGATGGCCGGCGTTAGAGCGATTAGGACCTGAAGGTGCACAAAAGGCAACGAGGGTTCCACATAGGTCTCATCAGAGCGACCGAGCGTTTGTCTCCGCTCACCATGTGCGAGAGGAACAACCTCCACGTCCTCGTACTGAGGCCTCAGATGAAATCCTATTGTCAATGAAGAAAGCCATCGAGGACCTTCAGGCCAAGGTAGCTCTACACCCGAAGGGCGAGTCATCTGTACAGATCCCGCTATCACCACTGTCACCCGCGATCTTAACAGCACCCATTCAGCCGAAGATTCAATACCCGACAACGAATCTGTATGAGGGAAGCTCTGATCTGAAGGTGCATGTCTCCAAATATATATATTATATGATCCCAATGGGTGCGTCTGATGCCACCCAATGCAGAAATGTTCCTCTTTCACTTGGAGACCATGCACATCGGTGGTTTACAGCGATGCCCCCAGCATCAATTACTTTTTTCATGCAGCTGAGCCGGGAATTTTTAGCACACTTTTCGGGAGCGGCGTCGTGCTTCACTCAGAAGCATCGACTGACAAATCTAGTCCAAGAAGCAGAGGAATCAGACCAGAAATTCCTTGAACGTTTTGACAAGATTCTTCTCGAGGGAGAGCCAGTAAGTGAAGACACGAAAGTGATTTCCGCCATGGCAGGTTTGAAGAAGGGATCTGAGTTATGGAAGGAAATGCATCTCGCGTGTCCAAAAACTTATGGAGAGTTCCGGAACAAGGCCGGGATATTCGTGGCGATGCAAGAGGCATTAAGGAGGTCATTAGGTGGAAGCACAGAGACTCCGAAAGCATTTACCAGGAGAGGTGGAAGTAATTACAGGACCCTAGAGAATGTCAAGTCTTTTGAAGGCAAAGGTTTGAGAGGCAAGCTTAATCGAGTTCTAGCGGTTTCCATTGACCAAGTGTACAGTGCAGTCAATGAGAAAGGAATGTTACCAGCACCAAGGAAGATCAAGGTGAATCCGAGTAAGGTATTTTCGGGCAGATATTGCGCTTACCATCAGACAATGGGACATTACACTAGCCAGTGTAAATATTTACTCAGAGAATTGTGGAAATTTTATGAGGAAGGCAAATTGTCCGAGTTTGTGAAAAAAGTCCCAGGAAAGAGACCGCGAGAGCCCGATGATAGAACGGAGGAAGGTAGCAGCGAAGATAGGGAAGAGAGGCCGAGGCTAAATCGGCCGAATCGGCAAACACCATCCCCTCAGCCAGGACCGATGAGGGAAATTTTTGTGATCGAACCAGAGGTAGGCCATGCAGGTGGATGTACAGATGGGAGGCCACCTCCGTCAAGAGACAGAAGAAGGCGGAACTTCGCGCCATTGACCAGCTAAAAGAGACTAGTGCGGGACCCTCGGCTAGGCCTACTGCAGAATTAATGTTCTCGCAGAAAGACTTGAAGGGTATTATGACCCCACATAACGACTCCATGGTCATAAGCGCGAACATAATGAACTCCAAAGTTCACAGACTACTGGTCTACACCGGAACCTACACGAACATACTTTTCAAGAACACTCTCGACTAGATAGGGGACTTCGGATCCTACATTGAAGACTGTAATCATAAAATCATAGGATTCGGGGAGGCTATTACTATTCCCCTTGGCATAATACGTTTTTCTGTGGAACTTGTATCGGTCGATGATCCCGATAGGAGGCTGACCAGGCAAGTAGATTTCCTTGTTGTAGACTAGCCATCTTTCTATAACGGGTTCCTCGGCCGACCCTTTTTGCATGAATTCAAAGTTTCTTGTTCGACTTACTACTATTGTCTGAAATTCCCAACACCGAATGGTGCTGGTACGATAAAAGGCGATCAAAAGAAAGCCCGCGAATGCCTACTTCAAGTAAAGCCATCGGATTTACAAATACACGTCATTGAGAATTCTCCCGTATGAACTGAACTGGGACCCAAGAAGTTGGTCACTTCGTAAGACGAAGTAGTACCAATGGAGGTCGAACATTCAGAAAACGTACCAAGGGCAGAACCAAATCAAGACATAACAATCTTGGCATAAATAGCGCCTGAGAGGCGCTTCACTGGTGAACAACCAAACGAATGCCCACTCAGCCAAAATTCCGAACCCAGATTACCAACCCTGGCCGAAACAGCGTCTGAAAGGCACTTCAACGGTGAACAACCAAACTAATGCCTTCTCAGCCAAGATTTTGAACCTAGGTTGGATTGCGAACTGATGGAGATTGAAGATGAGCTAAACGTCGATGGGCCAATTTTTTATCCCAGATGGAAGGAAAAGTGAAAGCGTGCCACACCAATGGAAGAATTGTTGGCCGTTAAAGTTTTTCCAGACAAAGAGGATCTCGAGTTTACCATTTGGCTTGATTAACGCCGGGGCCACATATCAAAGACTGATGAACAAGATGTTCGACGAGCATATCAGCCACTCAATCAAAGTCTACGTGGACGATATTACCGTGAAGAGCGTACACAAGAAAGATCACCTCAAACATCTTGCTCAAACATTCGAGATACTCCGCGCCTACAATATGAAACTCAACCTAAGAAAAGCAGCTACGGAATTCATTCAGGAAAATTCTTTGGACATCTAGTGAGTCAGCGCGGAATCAAAGTGAACCCGACGAAAGTCAAAGCCATTATTGACATGAAGCCACCAGATTCAGTCCGTAAGACTCAACGCCTGACTGG
Organism: Prunella vulgaris; assembly: GCA_026898435.1. NCBI lineage: Eukaryota > Viridiplantae > Streptophyta > Magnoliopsida > Lamiales > Lamiaceae > Prunella > Prunella vulgaris. The sequence goes on along the minus strand of JAPKLY010002390.1, from coordinate 15,260 downwards.
ATGTCTAGCGGCCCTAAATCGCTTCATTTCATGATCTGGAGATAAGTGCAGGCCATCTTTTAAAGCCATGAAGAGGAAGAAGGATGATTTTGTGTGAACAGACGACTGTCAGAAAGCGTTTGATCAAATCAAAGAATATCTGAGCAACACACAAATTCTATCCAAGCCAGTGCTTGGCGAGAAACTGTACCTCTACCTCGTAGCATCGGAGGTAGCAATAAGTTCAGTACTTATGCATGCGGAGGGCCAGTTCCATTCCCCAATCTACTATGTAAGTCAAGCTCTACACGAGGCAGAAATACGACATTCTCCAACCGAGAAGCTTGCGTATGCCTTAGTCATAAGCACCAGAAAGTTGCGGCCATACTTCTACGATCATCAAGTAGAAAGTTGCGGCCACACTACGTTCCCGCTGAGACAAAATCTCCATTGTCCCGATACAGCGAGAAGGACGCAACACGAACGACAATCAAAGGACAAGCTCTGGCCGACTTTATTGTGGAATTAACTTACCCACCGAAATTGACAAGGGACTGTGAACATCCATGACACTTGTACATGGATGGGTCGTCAACAAGTACGGCGTCGGGGCAAGAGTGATGTTAACAAGCCCCGACCATCAAGTGTTTACATCAGCCATCCGATTTACTTTCCTGGCAACGAACAACGAAGCGGAATACGAAGCGCTGATAGCTGGACTCAGGCTTGCTTTGGCTATTGGGGTCAAAAGACTACAAATTTTCGGCAACTCCCAATTGATTGTTTCATAAGTCCGTGGAGTGTTCGAGGCAAAAGACGAACAGATGATACTATATCAAAAAATAGTAGCTCATCTATTGAACATGTTTCAACAAGTCTATATCGAACAGATACCTCGACTACAAAACACACAAGCCAACGCTTTAGCCAGATTAGCTTCAAGCCAGGGGGCAACAGACATATCAGAAGTCGTCATCACCAAACTTGATAATCCTTCGACCTTCGATTTCAAATGAGTCAAACATCGAATGGGAGGCAGGAGGTGGACGAGTTGGACAATGACGACTGGAGAGCTAGTCTAATAAAATATTTGACTAGCGGAGAGCAGCCTGATGATCCCTGGACAACAGCACGATTCCCTGGACAGCAGACCGATTGGTTAAACAGACAGCTCGTTACGTGATGATCAACGGCCAATTATACAAGAGAGGATTTTCATCACCCCTACTCAAATGTATATCACAGAAACAGGGATTGGAAATTCTCGAGGAAATCCACGAAGGCATATGTGAGAGCCACAATTCGATGGAAAGAAGATCCGAGAGTTTTGTGATACTTGGAAAATAAAAAGTATTACTCGACGCCCTATCATCCGCAATCAAACGGTCAAGTTGAGGCGATCAACAAGATCATCAAGCAAACATTGAAGCTCCGTTTGACGGAAAAGAAGGGAAGCTGCTCGAAAAAACTCCTGGAAGTATTGTGGTCATACCGAACGTCATTTAGAACAAGCACTGGAGAAACTCCATTCTCAATGGCCTACGAAACTGAAGCAATGGTACCAGTTGAGCTATAGAATTCCGCATGGCGAGTTTGTATGTATAACAAAGAGGAAAAAGATAAAGCCATCACAATCGAGAAAGATTTTCTTGAAGAAAGGCGAGTCGCTGCTGGACTACGCAACGCAACATACAAACAATACGCCACTAGGTATTACAATTCGCAAGTCAGGAAGAAAAGTTTCCAGGAAGGTGATTTGGTGTTACGAAAAATCTTGTCCACTCCACCTGGAACATTCGGACCGGATAGGAAGGACCATTTCGTGTTTTGCGAAGTTGGTCAAATGGAACTTGCGATTTGGAAAACCTGGGTGGCACACATTCCTCGTACACATGGAATGCTGCTCACTTGAAATTTTTTTATCAATAATGGATGTATGATGTACATTTGGTTACGCCAACGATGAATGGAATGTGAAAGATAATCCTTTTTCGGTAAGCGATGACCAAGGAGGATTGCAGTCCTACCTGAAATTGCCTGAAAGTGGCTTTCTTGGTCAAGTGCGCCCTTTGCTGGACACGCTTCTCATACAACGACATAAAAGGTGTCAGAGACCATAAATGTCCTAAACGAGAGCGAAGCAGCGTGCACTTCTTGAGCGGATAAGTTACGGTGTCAGACACCTAACATATCCCAATTAAGAATTGAGCATGATCGACCATTATAAGTCCACCCTAATTGGGCCGGCAGTGTTTAAAAAATATTCATCCTAACGGACGCAGTGCGCGCTCCACAGGATAGCAAATTAAACACTCCAGAATAGCTCGGGATAGAAATGTAAAATCCAATGGCAGCATAGTGAACGCTCCAAATGGATAGTAAAGCATAGAATCCCAATCGAGTGCCCCGACGTAAGAGTGCGGATCGTTACAACCTAAAAGATTATTACGGGAATACTGAAAAGTAGAATGTGAAGACGAGCACCACATAAAGAACAGATGTTATAAATGGGTAGGCAAGACGATCATTCCTATTCCTTAAAAGAGTAGGTATTATGTGAGTAATACTCGCGGAAATAATTTCGTGAACGACATATTTTATTTCATGCAGTAACACACATTTCGGTGTGTAATGTTAGTTCATATGCAGTGTAGTGTTAGTTCATATGCAGTGTGGTGTTAGTTCATATACAATATGATTTTAGTTCATTCACTGTGACATACTACGTGTGGTGTTAATTCATATATAGTGTGGTGTTAGTTCATATACATTGTCGTGTTAGTTCATATACAGTATTTTATGTCATTTATCTCTAAAAAAATCAAATATCAAAACACTTAAAATAAATTGTTGTTCACCATAAAATTTACTATGTGTATCATTCACATAATACTTTGCCTCCTTAAAAAGGTTCGGCATACAACCAAACAAAGTCAAATACATCAGATGATAAACCAAAAAGAAAAGCGAGTAAAGAAAGCAGTAAAAGATAACGAAACTGATGCCTAAAACAGATAAGGCATCGGGCAAACAAAATAAGCCCTAATCAGCAGTAGGGGCATCACCAGCAGCAGCATCGGTAGGTTGAACTTCAGAGGGTGTAGTTTTGGAACCCGGAGGAGTCTGGATGTAAGACATCGCGACCGCATCCTCCCGCCTTTGACGATCTTCATCTGGGGAAGCTTCAGTAGTCTCAACAGCTCCCGAAGCAGATGCGGAAGCCTCAGTAGTGTCTTCATCTGAATAGTCCGAGATGACCTGACCTGGGGGATCCATAATAGTATAACCTTCTCCAAAGACCCCCAGATCAATCCCGAACTCCACCAGATCAGCTATAGGAAGAGGTTGTGACTTGCTTGGCGGATTAGCTCTGACATAATCCAGAAACTCCTTCTTCATCAGATCAGAAATCTTTTGGCCTCTCTCCTCAACCCGGTGAATGATTCGAAGACACTCACTAAATGAGCAGATATATCCGAACATGCAACCTAGTTGAGGGCGTCGCAACGAAATGGGTGATCGCCCGGATGGTACCTGAAAGAAGACAAAGTTATATAAGTGAACTTCGGAACGAATGATACACAGAGGACGCGACTTACGTCTCAATTCCCCATATTCTTCCGGAGTATTGATCCTACCTCTAACGCCGGTATAAGATGTGAAAGAGCGCCAATCACCACCGATGAAAAAGAATTGCCCTTTCCATCGCTTCACTTTATTAGGAATGCCTTTCACAATCTTCATTCCAGCTCGGGCTTTCACACAATAGTAGTTGTTCCCCTCTTCCGTACATTCCGAGATCATCATCAAGTAATGAATCTCCAGAGCCGTCAACCGGTTGGGATACCCCCTAATCCCATCACCGTCAAATAACTCAGTAAATTTCTCCACCCGTCCGGCATAATCTGAGTAATTGCTAAGTTAACATCCATAGAAAACTGGCCAATTACTGGATACAACGGCAATGGGAATCCGGCATCAAGGACATCAACGTTCATCGCAGTACACCTCGGTGGGGGCCGATTAGCTCACTCGCAATCACGAGGGACATGCATGTGGATATCAAGTGGAATCCGATACTCGTCCCGAATAGTCGTCAAGTCATCTTCTAACAACAGGCTTTGATGACGAGTCACTTCATATCTCATCTCAACATACAGAACAGGACGGAGTCGAGGTCGGATAAATCGATCCCGATACTGATGAATATAAACAAGCCAATTGAAGTCTTGAGCAACCCCCTCCAGTATTCTCTCTTCAAGTACTTGCGTCGGAGGTTGATAAGTTTGAGCTAACTCTCTCCAAATATCGGCTTGGGTCGGCTCATCTCCACGTTCGAAACCTTCTCCAAGATTGAAGTCGGTAGCACCCTCACGAGGATTCACCGCCTCAGGAATATCAGCGGTATGATCTTGAGGTTCTGAGACCTCTCGGACGATACTAACTTCTTCAGCGTTAGGCTCAGAAGACTCCAAACTTGTCCCAAATACATCACGAAAAACTGAATGGACATCGAACTCAGTTTCCTCATCATCGGTCTCTTCATCAATAACGAGTAATCTTCTCTTGGCCGGAGGAGAACGAGCCGTTTGATCACGACGAGCAACTTGAGCACGATGAGCGGCTCGCAAATCCCTCTCAGAAGGTTGGCGGTGAGCAGCTCGCCTGCTCGCCCCAAGACCTGCTCACCTGCTCGCCTCTTCGTGATCCATGAAGCTGATCACCAATTTCAGCCATTTCAATACACGACGATCCAATCAAGGATACTCAACACCATTTGGGCATGGATATTTGAAAGCACACCCTAGTATCTCTTTTTTCCTACGACCGGTTTATCCACAAGGGTGGTTTACGGCTAGGTTTTCAATGAGGCCACGGGGGTCTTTCACTGTATCCATCATCCAAATGGTCGCAAGTCAAGATAAGATTGAAATTACTTCCCAACAACGAAGGATTCTTATAAAATCCAGATAGCTTGATAATTGTTATCCACCTGATGGTTCCAACAAACATCAAGCTAGGGGGCAACTGTTGATGAAATAAGTTAATCCAAATGTTCAAGGAAGTAATCAACTTAATCCCAGGTGACGTGTCCCAGGAGAATTAACCCAAGACAAGAAGATCATAATAATGAAGCCAAGATGCAGCTGGAACAGGTGAAAACCAATAAAGAAGATGAAAGAATCACATGAAGATCACAAAATAGGAGAGCAACAGTGCAAATTCAAAGGAGATGAGCAGCTGCACCTGCTCACCTGCTTTCCCGGAGGTGAGCAACTGCACCTGCTCACCCGGAGACGAGCAACTGCACCTGCTCACCCGGAGACGAGCAGCTCACCTGCTCACCCGGAGACGAACAACTCACCTGCTCACCTGTTCACCTGCTCAACTGCTCACCTGCTCGCCCACAATGAGCTGCTCGCCGTCTATATGCAATAGGTGGTGAGCAGGTAGTGCAATTCTGGAAAGAGGCGAGCAGCTCACCTGCTCGCCCAACCACCTATTTGCTCATTATAGGCGAGCAGGTCTTACAATTCTTGTGATGGGCGAACAGCTCACCTGCTCGCCCAATGAGCTGGTCGCCCAATTTGAAGAGCTACTCGCCTGATTTAGGAATGATCACCAAGACCAAGTTTTCATCATTTTTTGCCAATTTTCCGTTATAATTATCTTGTTTAAGCGGTTAGGGACACGTGTAAGCTTCTGAAGAAGCGTGGCAAAGTGAATGCCACCACCTGCTTGTAAGAAATGCCTATAAATAGGCCCCCATTTTCGTTTTAATGCAAGTTTTCACTGCTATAATGAAGTTCTGCCGAAATCTTTCCCGAATTAAACACTTTGCAGTTCCAATAAACTGAATTTGATCGATTGTTAATGAAATCGCACTAGTTAGCCACATAAAAGCTTCTTTTGCAGAGATTTCGTTAACAATTTGGCATTAAAAACCTAGCCGTACACCACCCTTGTCGATAAACCGGTCCTAGGAAAAAAGAGATACCAGGGTGTGCTTTCAAATATCCATGCCCAAATGGTCGCTGTTGATAGAATTTGTTAATCGATGTTTGTTTATGTGGCTTCACAACGAATTAATTCTACCAAACAATAATCTTATTATTTATGTTCTTGGAGGAGATAATGTAGAGAGAGAGAGAGAGAGTTTAGAGAGAGAAAGTGTAATGTAGGAAATATATTAATTGTGAGAATTGTGTGAATAGTACAAGAGAGGTCTTATTTATAGGTGTGTGAGTGTGAGACGGCACCTTATGAGCCTATTTAGCTTCCGGTGTTGACGAAGGTCTGTAACCTTCGTCCTGGTCCCTCACACTGCTCCCTACATCGTGCCTCATCCTACTACAATGCCATAGATTAGATGGGCCTCATTAAAAACCTCGCCGTAAACCACCCTTGTGGATAAACCGGACGGAGGGAAAAAGAGCGCGCCATCGGGGTCCTATCGACCAACAAGCGAGCTCCTAGGCGAGCTCGAAGGCGGATTTCACTGGTTTGGGCGAGCTATGGGGCGAGCTCCAGTGCCTTGTGTGATTGACCAGCATCGTGCGATGATGGACCTCGGCGAGGTCTTCAAGGGGACAGGAGGAGAGCTTGGGGCGAGCTCCAGAATCTTCACGGGGATAGGAGCGAGCTCCTTTGGGCGAGCTATGCAGATATGCAGCCCCCATGCGGACGAGTTCCGCACTTCCGCAGATCTAGATGAGTCCCGGCGACCTGCCAAACCTTTTAATTATCCACATGTCAATGGTGTTAGTTCGCCAGATCAACATTTACCCCCCAGCTCGCATGCACCATGACCTTGTCAAATGTGCAAGCGAGCTGGAAAACTCAAAACTTGGCGAACTACCTATAGGTGATTATCGGGCTAGCAGGCGAACTCGGCTAATGTGGTTACTTCTGGTCGACGTGGTGCGGGAATCCAGGAGTCATGCACCCCTTTTGAGGCCTCGGTTCCTGCCCACCATCATGTCAACTTTCAAATTTCTTGCAAACAGGTCCCTGTATTTCGTGAATATCGCACCTCACCCCGACGTCTATAAATAGAGGGAAGTGGGTTCATTTCCTCACTTTCTGCATTTCGAATTCTCAGAGCTTTCCCGGCGACCGATTTTTCTTGTGCTCGATGGATTTTCAAAGGCTCTTCAAGGTAGGATTCGATCTTTCTTCCCTTCTCTTCTGCCTTTTACGTGATTTTTTTTCATTTTTTTCGAGATTATTGAATTTTGGACCGAGAATCTCTTGGACCCCCTTGACTTTGGACTAAGAGACTCTTGAACTTCTCTGAGACCATGTCGACACATTCCTCGAGCAGGACTCTTTCAGACCGGAACCCTGATAAATGGCCAATAATTGAGGAGGAGCCACCTCGGGTTTCATATGTGGAAATCGGCTCCAGCTCCGAGGTGACCTCGGCAGCTCGTCAGGTCTCCGGCGAGCTGCCTAGCGAGCTACGTCCCGATCCGGAGGAAGGAGCCTCCAGTTTCGTATACCGCGAGGTATGGGAGGAAAGCGGCGAGGTCGCCCAAGAGGAAAGAGTTGCCAGTGGCAACGAAGGACCCGAAGAGGTTGATGAGGGCATTGCCGAGGTCGGCGAGGAGGGTGGCAACCTGGAGGAAGTTACTCTCGAATGGTTTTGCCGTATCGATTTCCCAGAACCCCAGCTGGTTGAGTACCAGGTTCCCACCCAGGTCGTTCATCCATTCGATTGGAACGAGTATGTCGCTGAGTATGCGGCGAGCTTCCCCTGCCCGAGCCGGGTACCTCCTGCCGACCCCGCCGACTTGGAGGAAGTTGCCCCGTCTGAGAATAAGGCTGGCGAGGTGGTGAGCCTCATTGATGAATGCGACCTGCCCATCATACGCAGGGAGTATCACATCCCGCTTGACATCTTCATGTATGCCCCAATGAAGGATGAGCGAGCCGACGCGCCTCCTGAAGGGATGACCACTTTGAAAGTTGATGTTCTAAGGGCTGGGCTTACATTGCCACTACACCCGATCATCGGAAAATATCTTGCTGACAATAATCTGACCATCACCCAACTCACCCCGAATGCATGGAGCAATCTTCTTGCCACCCTGTCTGTCTTTGGACTGGAGGGCTATGAAAATGCAATGACCTCGGTGGACCTGGGCGAGCTCTTCGCCGTGACCAAGCGGGCGCAGGACGGCGCGGGGTATTATTATCTGAAAGCTCGCCCAGGGGAGAAATTTCTCGGGGATTTGCCAAATAAAGTCCGTGACTGGAAGAAGCAGTTTTTCTTCATAGGCGGAGATTGGCGAACCTCCAGCACGTACCACGGGCGAGGTGACCGTATTCCCACTCCGGAGGGATACGGGGAAACCAGCAGTAGGTCGCCTATTTCGGTGTGTGTGGGTTGAATTAGATATACTAAGGTATCGGCCTATTCCAGCAGAGGCAGGCCTAAGGTATCTGCCCAGTTCGACGTGGTGCACGCAATCTGCTGTTTGAGAAGCGAGAAGGATAGGCAGGTCGCCCACCTGTGCGCGCACCATTTCCTGTGGCTCGTCGGGCTCCTTACACTGCCGCACCACCTCGATATTCAAGGTCCCGAGCTCCCAGGTTTAACTCCTTGAAGCTCGCCTATGGAGGGGTGTAGCTCGTCCATCATGCTGACATTTGTAGTTTTTTGTGCAGGTGATAGTTTCGTCACCATCCCTATCTCCGAGGTCCCCGAAGCCTATCAGATCGTCAAGGAATGCTTTTAGATGGGCCCACCTCGCCCCAACAGACTTGCCCCACCGTCTGTGCTCGCGCTGAAGGCGAGCAAGGAGGCAGAGCTCGCCTCCAAGAAGGGCGAGGAAGGGGGGTCGGGAGCCCAAAGGGAGAAAGCCAAGGCTCCCGAGAAGTCCAAGGCATCAGAGGTCTCTCAGACCGGCCGAGGTGGGGGGCGAGTTGTCGCCCCCTCCGAGCGAGGTCGAGGGAAGAAAGGGTCCCAATGGGGCGAAGGGTCCCGAGCTGGCGAGGAGGATCCCCCAGCTCTCAAGAGAACTAGGTACACGGGCCTAGTCGACGAGGATTCCGACCGGGTTGAGAGGACCTCGGTGAGGTCCGGGCAGAGGGGGATCCACTCAATCCGCTGCCCCGCTCGCGGCCACGCCTATTCGGAGCTCGCCACCCTCACCATCTCCATTCGGGGTGCAAACCAATGACGACACGCTCCTTGGTTGGGATCATGACCGAGCTCAGTAAGTAGTTTGCCCAACCGACTCACGTTGCTCATTGTTTTCTGTTTTTCTAACATTTTCTATTTGTTTTGGTCTCGCAGTTATGCCCCAATTGCCTTCCCGAACTGCCACGAGGCCCTGCATGCCTTCGAGCGATCCCGCTCCCTCACGTCGATGCGGAACCTCCCTCCGGGCGTAGCTCGGAATGCTGTGAGTGAGATGCCCAGGCATTGGACGACTCCGTCGGTGGCGAACATCAATAGCCAGGATCTGAAAGAGAACCTCCTCCTCTCGGCTCATCATGCGAGTAGATTGGTGCTCGCCAATCAGAAAGCTCTCGAGCAGCTCGCCGAGTTGGAGGCAGGTCGCTCCGACAGGAATAGAAGGATGTTGGCGCTGGCGGACACAGCTGACAAGGCGAAGAGGCAAGCGCAGCTCGCCGAGGAGAGGGCTGAGGTATCGTTGGCCGCCGAGCAAAGTGCCCTTCAATAGCTCGAGACTATCCAACGCCGGCTCGCCAGGCTCGAGCAGAAGACGGAGGCGAGGATAAAAGCTAAGGAAGAGGAGCTCACCGCCCAGCTCGCCCAGGAGGTCGGCAGCCATGGGATCACGAAGAAGGACCTCGCACTGCAACGGGGTTTGGTGAAGAGCTCCAGCGCTGAATGCGAGAGGCTAAGGGGCGAGCTGGAGGCGAAGGCTAACGAGGTTGCCGAGCTACGGAGTGTTGCCTCCTCCTCGCCGGACCTGGCGGCCGTGAAGGCCGAGTCCTCTGACAGAGGATGCGTCAAATGTTATGCGGAGGTCTTGCAGACTCTTTGGTGGGCTCGAGCTCACAAGGATGACGAGGTGGAGGCAGTTGTGGGCGACTTCAAGGCCTGCCTGGACCGGGTCCCCTTTCCTGATGGTGCTGAGCTGGACATAGGCGACCTCCCTGAGCTCGGCATCCCCCTCAACTTTGTGCCTGCGCGATTCCAGATTATCAAAACAGTTGAGGTGCCGGAGCTGGGCATTGGCGAGGAGGAGGTCACCGACTGAACCTTAGTGAGTTCGACACCACCGGGCTCACTGGCAATATGACAACAGAGGCCGAGCTCGCTCTCCCATCCAACCCGGTGGCCCCTGGCTCCAGTGAGGTGCCTGCTGATGCCCCTCCCGCTGCTCCAGATGCTTAGGCTTTTTCTTGCTTTCTTAGACTAGCTTATTATTAACTTGTGGTAGGTCGCCGGGTTGTGGAGCTCGCCTAGAAGGAGCTCCATTTTTGTAGCTTTTACTTTTTTGTTCAAGTAGATTTAGCTCGCCGGACACGTGCAGCTCGCCCAGAAGGAGCTTTTTGCAGTTCAAAGATGGCCAGCTGGTCGGCCATTGTGGCCAGCACAGCTACTCATACTTAGGATTTTTTCAAGTATATTTTTGACTTGAAAATCTCTTAAGTATCTTTTGAATATAAGTCGAGCATTTTTTGTCCAACTCTTTTCATTTATGTATTTGCATTTTTACGTTATAATTTCCTAAATAGCTCGTTCTCGTTTATTTTTCTGGTACATAATTGTTCGTCTAATTCTACTTTGAGAAGCGAATCGTTCGTTTTACGTCACTTACGACTACGAATTGTACCTCTGTTTTGAGAGTGCGTATTCTTCGTCTTATGCCACTTAGGGCCGCGAATCATTCGTCTTAGACCACTTAGGACGGCGAACTGCACTTCGATTGATTCACGTTGGGCCATTGGGTTTCATGAACCTTGCCTTAGACGTTTTTTCGTCTTTTTCGCGAATTTTTCTAACTTGTGGCAGTAGGTGCTTAGCAACCCTTTAAGGAGGGTACCTTCGCGACCTTGGGCACTTTGGGCTTTGCCTTCGAGCTATTTAATTACAACGCTTGGGACCTTGGTCCTTGCGCATTGCGGATTTTTGACCATGTGGGCGAGCTGGGTTTGGCGAGCTCTCTGGAGCAGTGGGCGACGTGGTGCAGCTCGCCTGGTTGGAGGGCTGCACAGGTCCAAACACTTTGGAATTTTTCTGAATTTTTCTGACTTTGCAAATTTTCTGACTTTTTATAGCAACGTAATTTACATCGGTTGCCATCGACATTTTTGATGCAAACCTTCGACTAGTCTATTACAGGATTCTAATCTATTGGTAGAACTTTTTTAGATGTGCCAAGCTCCAGGTGTATGACGAAGCTTTGCCTTCTGCGTCTTCTAGATCATAGGTACCCTTTGTCCAGGCTGCGTTGACCCAGAATGGTCCTTCCCAGTTTTAACCGAATACACTTGGTGGGGCCATCAATTTGTTTTTTAACACCAGGTCTCCGACCTTGAATTTTCGATCTCGGACCTGAGAGTTGTAATATTTTTTCGCTCTACACTTGTAGGTGGCGTTTTTCATTTCTGACGAAGCTCTGGTCTCCTCGATCAGATCCTTCTCTACTGCCAGGGCTTCATCATTCTTTTCTTCATCATACCCCACCACCTTCCAAGTCTTGTTTTGGACTTCAACCGGGACTACGGCTTCAGTCCTGAAGGTTAGGGCAAATGGGGTCTCCCCGGTGCTGGCCCTATAGGAAGTTCTGTAAGACCATAGGACCTCTGGGAGTTCGTCTGCCCAGCTCACTTTCTTTTCTTCGAGGCGTGAACAAGATTCTGAAACACATATTGAAGCTCCCTTTCTTTTCTTCGAGGCGGAGCTTCAATATGTGTTTCAGAATCTTGTTCACCGCCTCGACCTGGCCGTTCGACTGGGGATGATATGGAGTTGAGTAGTACTTCTTGATGTTCCATGAACTGCAGAAGTCCCTCAGTTTCTGTCCATCGAACTGCCTTCCGTTATCAGTGTTGACCGACTACGGGAGCCCAAATCTGCAGATCAGGTTTTTCCAAATGAAGCCGATCATCATTTCTTGAGTTATAGTTGTGAGAGCTTCGGCCTCAGCCCACTTAGTGTAGTAGTCTACTGCTACAACAACAAACTTTACACCGCCTCTACCAGGTGGAAATGGGCCGATCAAGTCGATTCCCCATTTCGCAAAAGGCCATGGGCTGAACACCGACTTCAGCTGGTTGGCTGGGGAGTGGATGTTAGGTGCAAAAAGCTGGCACTTTCGGCACCTTCGAGCGAAGCTGATGGCATCTTTGCGAAGAGTGGGCCAGTAGTAGCCCTGCCTGATCGTCTTGTATGCCAATGCTTGCCCCCCAGCGTGACTCCCACAAATCCCTTCGTGAATTTCTTCTAACACTTCAGACCCCTGCTTCCTAGTTAGGCATTTGAGTAGGGGTAGAGAGAATCCACGTTTGTAGAGTTGGCCATCCAGCAGTGTATATCTGGCACCTTGCTTTGCTAGCCGGCTAGCTTCCCAGGTGTCTACAGGGGTTGTTCCGTCTGCCAAATATTTTTGGATTGGAGTGCGCCAATCTTCACCATCCTCACTATTCTCCTGCCCCCCACTCGAGGTTTAATTTATCTTGTAATCGGACGTTGAGGGGTTTTTCAGTGTGGTGATCACAACCTCCGTGAATTCGGCTTCACCGTTGCTAGTAGCTAGCTAGGCTAGAGCATCTGCTTGCGTGTTTTCTAGCCGCGGTATCTGATTGATGTAAACCTGTGTAAACATCGAGATCAGATGCGCGGCTATCTTCTAGTAGGTCATCATCTGCTGGTCTTTTGCCTCATATTCCCCTCCGGACTTGGGATATTATTAGCTGGGAATCTCCGAAAACTTGAAATTGGTTGCCCCCATAGCTAATGATAGCCTAAGTCCCGCTATCAGTGCTTCATATTCCCCCTCGTTGTTGGTTGCTCGAAAGTCGAACCGAATTGCGGAGGTAAAGACTTATCTGTCCGGGCTAATTAGGACCACGCCGGTGCCTGCTGCTACGCTGGTTGATGATCCGTCTACGTAGAGATGCCACGGAGCTATACACCCACTCGTCGGATCTTGTGGGAAAGTTAGCTCGACGATGAAGTCGGCAAGTGCTTGTCCCTTGATCGTTGTTCGGGGTGAGTAGGTTATACCTTATTGGCTGATCTCTAGTGACCATTTCAGCAGGCGTCCAGCGGTGTCTGGGCGCTGTAGTATTTGGCATAGTGGGAACGTTGTCAGCACCTCTACCGGGTGGTCAAAGAAGTAGGGCCTCAATTTTCTAACACTCATCACCAGTGCATAAGCCAGCTTCTCTGTTGGGGTGTATCGCAACTCAGCTTCGTGTAGGACTTGGCTCACGTAGTACACTGGTAGGTGCGTTTTCGCCTCTTCTCAGACCAGGACGGAGCTGATGCCCACCTCCGACGCAGCTAGGTATAGATACAGCTTCTCTCCAGGTATTGGTTTTGATAGGACCTGTGTATCCGCTAGGTATGTTTTGATGTCTTCAAAGGCTCGTTGGCATTCACTTGTCCAGACGAAGTGGTTCTTGAGGTGGAGCTTGTTGGCTTTGGCCGCCTCTTTGTACCTCCGTGTGTTTGCCTTAATTGCCTCGAAGAACGGATGATTTCGGTCGCCGGACCTGGAGATGAATCTGTTCAGGGCTGCCATGCACCCAGTTAGCCTTTGAATTTTTGGACGGAATCGGGTACACCCATCTAGATTATGCATTGGACCTGTGTTGGGTTGACCTCAATTCCACGCTGGCTAACTAGGTGCCCCAGGAACTTTTCGGAGTGTACGCCGAAACTGGTCTTTTTGGGGTTTAACTTCATGTTGTAGTGGCGCAGTATGTCGAAGGTCTATTTTAGGTGGTCCAGGTGGTCCTCCTTTCTCAAACTCTTGACAACTATGTTATCTACGTACACCTCCATGGATTCGCCAATGTGTTGGTCAAACATTTTGTTCACCAATCTTTGGTAGGTGGCTCCGGCGTTGATGAGTCCGAACGGCATTCTTTTCCAGCAATACATGTTTTTGTTGGTGTAGAACGCCGTATGTTCCTGGTCTTCTGGGTGTAGAGCTATCAGGTGATAGCCCGCAAAAACATCCATGAATGTCATCATCTCATGGCCTACGGTGCTATCCACTAGCTGATCGATGTGAGGCAGTGGGAAGTTGTCCTTCGGGCATGCTTTGTTCAGGTCTGTGAAGTCAATGCAGAGTCTCCACGTCCCATTGTGTTTCTTCACCAGGACGGGGTTTGCAACCCACTGCGGACACAAAGCCTCCTTGATGAGCTTGTTGTCTAACAACTTCTCCACCTCAACAGTTAGGGCTGCGTACTTGTCTGGTCCATACTTCCTCCGCTTTTGGAGTACGGGTCTCCTCGTCGGATCTATGTTAAGTCTGTGGCAAGCGTGTTCCAAAGGGATCCCCGTCATGTCTTCGTGAGACCAGGCAAACACGTCCAGGTTGGTCATTAAGAACAGCTCCATCCTCGACCGGTACGGTTCAGGTAACTCAGAACCGATGAAAAGTTCTAAGTCCCTTTCTGGGTCCACCGGGAGTGCCGTCAATTCTTCCATGGGGGTGGTTTTTCTCTTTTAACTTTTCCATCTCGGGTCGCTGATGAACTCGTCCCACTCCTCTTGTGACATCTGCGCAGGCTCGTGACCTATGCGCGGTTCGAGGTCATTGGGTTGGCTTTCAGCTTGGGCGGGCTCGTCAGCTATGAGCACCTCCGGTGGTTTGTCAACTTGGGATGGTGCAGTGACTTGGGGAGTTGGGTCAACTTCCATTGGTGTTGGTTCTTGGCCTCCCGCAGGTCCCCCATCTTGGGCTTCATCAACCACCTCCATGGGAGCAGGTTGCTGCTCCTGCGCAGGTACTGATCCCTGCGCAGGTCTCAACACTTGGATTTCTTCCAAGTCGTCCATTGGTGTCGGTTGTGTGTCTTGTACAGGTCCAGTGCCTTGGTTGATTTATGAGAAATCGCCTACCTCCATCATCTCAATTTCGACCGAGATGACGTCTAGGATATTTGACCTGTCTGCAGGAATCTGTGCGTCCCCCTCAAGGACTTGGACTCGTGTCACCGCTTTTTTGACCTGGCCATCTTTCATTTGGAGTAAACACTCTCTGACCTTTTTCTGGTCACCTTTTATAGTTCCGGCACCTTTTGGGGTTGGGAATTTTAAACAGTAGTAGTAGGTCAAACAA